>JADGJL010000279.1:0-27089 GCA_027600665.1 Irineochytrium annulatum | reverse complement strand
GAAGGGGTCGGTAGGAATGCAACCACCAAATAACTAAAAAAAACATGAGCAACGAAAGGATGTTTGAAGCAATACATGCTGTGGACCGGCTAGTCTTCAAACCACTTGGTGGAAGTCGATAATGCAGTCACAGAGTTCTCGGGTACCGGCAAATTCGCGCGGAGTTCGTGATCCGGCTAAAATTTATCAGATTATGCGCCGCCACTTAAAGCACAACTCACCATCACACAACCAACGCCAATCCTGCTGCATTCGTCAAAATAGCTCAGAATCCTAAGAGCCATCTCGGCAACGCAGACTTTCGGGTTAATTTCCGGCCGCCTCCACCGTCCACCCTTATTCTGCGCCCTGGTTGGCCCCATTCCTCCCAAGCCAATGCCTCTTGGCGCCGGATCATCGAGGCGCCCGTTCCCAAGCATGACGCCGCCCAACGAGCGAACTTTCACCAACCCATTCAAGACATTTATCATGTGCGGGGCCCATTTCTCCCGGATCTGCTTCTTAGCAGCCTGACCGACTTTAATCGCGTCGTTTTGCGCCGACTGGGCCGCCTCGTTTGAACCGTCCCCCATATCCTCGCCGAATGAAGGAATCGGAGCGATAAGGCGAGACAAGGACGGATCGCCAGCTTCAATAAGCCCCGGAAGAGCGAGGTCGCATACAATAAATTGAAGGATTAAGCCGCCGCCGAGTTCCCAGTCAATAACTTTCTTGTCGGATAAAATATTTAAAATAACCGTTAAGTTCTTGTACCTCCCTAATAGCAAATGAGAACATTTAGTATCCTTTGGAGTGGCAGGTACTTACGATTGATAATACAGTCTGGGCTAAGTTCAGAGACGATAACGGTATGCGCGGCATTAAAACACCCCGCGTCAATTAAGCTAATTGCCTCGCGCCATGGATATTGCTCATAGTTTGCGCGAAGCGCCTTTAAAAGTGCATTAGCTTAGAACCTATAAAGCCTCCATACCTTCGCTTCGTGGACCCATCGCGCGGGGATTTTCAAACGGTGGACAATAAACGTGTAGTCGTCGCAATCTTCTAAGAGGACCTTCTCCATACCATCCGACCGGACAAGCTCCATTTTTGTATTCAGGTTTGGGTCGGCGTATATTCCGGCGACGACGTCCTTTACACAACTTCCGCCCTCGTCCTCGTACGGGAAGTACCTTGCCAACAGATTTCTAACGAGGCTCTCCCTGCCAGACCGATGGGACAAGAACATAGCAACAAAGCACGCCCATCGCCAAAGGCCCAATACCGCGAGGTTCTCGCACAGCGAGGCTGTCATGGAATCGGCAATACTTGATGGTACGATCTTAGTCTTCGAGGTCGCATTGGTGTCGCCAAGGGTATACGCGCCAGCATGTTGAACGTCGACGGCTTTTTGTGCGTCGCTGAACTCCCGGAGTGCTTTGCCACGAGCAAGGAGCACCCATATAAGCCAGCTAATCCTACAGTCCATTTTAGCAGAAGAGACATTCTCGGGTTCCAAAGCAGCCTCCAACAGGTGGTTCGGATCAAAACTTAATTTCAAAAGGTGGTAACTCATATCGAGAATGGTCTTCGAAACATCCTTCCCTTGCTTCTGCGCGTAAGGCGGGACAGGAGACTTTGCAATCGGGTTGCTCTTTGCCCAAGTGCTATCATATGCCGAAAGCGACTCTCCCACGGTGTAACCTCCACCGTTAGCGTACCACAGGAACAAGCCCCAGGTCCTTTGCCAATCCGGAATCTGTTGCAAAGTCTCTGGACCCCAGAGATCCGGGTCACCAGCGAGAAGATTCCACACTTTTATAAGATCGCCTTTCATTAAACCAGGAACGGAGGACCACGCCTTTATCTGTTCACACAAGTCCTCCCTCGTCCTCTCAGTCATAGCGCTGCGACCAGCGACACCGTGCCCGGACGCCGCCGCGCCGACATCAACCCCATGTCGACTGGTAGTAACAAAACTGCCCTCCGCTCTGTGGAAGGCTTTCACGCGAGCTCCGGCACCGTTGACTTGTGTTATGAGGGTGGCCAGGTGAAGATTCTTCCCTTCAATAGCGGTCTTTACCGCGGCGCCGACCTGCCTCATCAACAGAAGGCTGAAAATCTTGTCTCCCATGCTACCGGTAGCCTCAGATGACTTATACGAATCCTGCAACCACGATGAAACTGCCTCCTTTCGTAAGCCTGCGTGGATCTCGTCCACCACAGGCTGGCTTAGGCCGTCGATAGGCATCGGAATATTTAAGGGATCGAATAGTGCCGATGCTAGTTTCCAAATCAAAGTTTCACGGTGGCTAAACACGCTTGCTGGCTCCGGAGCACTTCGGGTGAACATCGATGAGGAGGTCTTCGTTATTGACGGGGTGTGAGCTTGGCACGGAAGAAAAGTAGAAAAACACGCAGACTTATTCACGATAACCATTGGAACCAAGTCGCTTGCTTCGGCCTCCAGCTCTAGGTTGGGCTGCGCTTTGACCTCATTCGCAGATTTTGTACGAATCACGCGCGAGTTCTGATATAAAACGTTCAAAAGCTTTTCGTGCCGGCTCTTCTCGTTATCTCGAGACTGGCTTTGATCCTTAGTAACGTTATATAATATATTTGCTTCTTAACCGTACCTCACGAGTAAAGCAATTGACCTGTTTAATTGCAATCCTGGACAACGACTTGGAACCAGAAAACCTTTGAAAAGGCGTCAGAAATAATTAAGCATTAAATGTGAATTTATTTCTGACAGATAGTACTAAGTAAAGGCATTCGACGCCAATAATGTTCGACGCCAATAAATTTTCCATTTTGGGACTCATCAATCCCAAAAAAAAACACAAAGGGCAAAGGAAGTAAAAAGAAGGCAGTAATCTCACCTGCCAGTAAGAACAAATTTACCACCCGGTCCCCAACCAACGCGGCAACTTCGGCCCATACTGAGTCCCGAGTCCACCCATTTGTCTTCATGCCCGTAAACTAAGCTATCCGCGTAGGAGGGCAATTCTCGGATATGTGCGTGAGCTGACTCAGTGGGAGGGCGCACAAAAGCGGAACTCGAAACACGATGAATAGGTGCGCGCTCCTCCGGACTCGGAGACGGTAAACCGAAACCCCGCGACTTTAATTGATCCACCGGCAATAAGCTCTTGTCTGCATTTTTACCCAGGGCCGACGTAGATCGACTTCCCAATTCGAAGTTGAAAGCGGTCGCTTCAATACCGTCGTCTTTAGGCATCGCCGCTCCCGCTCCCGGATTCACACGTGGCCGCTTCGAGTTTGAATTTATTGGGGAAACTCGCAAACGCCCTGGCGTCACGGGAAGAAAAGGTCTTGACATGGAAACTGACGGCTCGCGGATGTCGGCGTCCACGAACAAAGAGGCGCGCATGACTTGTGAACGGCGCGAGGACACCGGCCGTTGAAGAAACGGCTCCGTCGGGGGTTGGTCCCGCTCCCGGTGAGTCTGGGTCTGAACAATACGGCCGTGACCGCCTCTGCTAATTTCGAGGTCCGGTGAAGATCGCTCAAAAGTTTCCTCGTCCATCTCGTAAGAACGGTTCATGGCTTCTCCCTCCTCCGGCGAAACTTCAAACTCTTCTTGCATCGCCTCTTCGTCGTCGTCAGCCTCAGTCTCAACAGCCGGCTCAAACTCCTCATCTCCTTCGTGAAGCTCATCAAGGAGATTATCTGTCGTCTGCACGGCCGCCATTCGGTTCATAACAGCCACCTTGCGAAGGTCCCTGACGCGTTGCACGGGCCCTTTACGAACTCCAATATTTGCGAAGGAATCGTTATGAAACGTAGACTCCTCCTCAAGGTCTTCACCGTCGGATGCAAAACTGACATGCTTTGCTGTGGCATCGTCAACTTCGTATTCCTCGTCGTCGTCGTCCGAATCTAACCCGTACCGGCTGAAATGTTGCACTTGAAACCTCCATCTGCCATCAGCAGGTTCGAAGTCGATAAATTCCGTCTGAGGCATGCACTCCAATTTCGAGCGAAAGCCCCGCAACCGCTTGTCTTCCGAGTCGACGATGACTTCCCTCGTTATGCGATCACGGCAATAGCAGCTTTCAAGAGTTAATTCTGCGGGAATATTCACACCATGACCGGGTGCATCCACTTCGGATCCGTCAGGGTATACTTCAACGCTTTTGCGCTTTATCCGAATTATGCTTTCCGTGATTCTAGCTATCCCGTCTCTCGTTTTTGTGGGCGACGCTTGCAGAAGGTCGACAGGCTCGAGGTAGCGGATCTTCCCTACTCCGTCGACGGAAACAACAAAGTTCTCTACACTTCTCAATTCAGCATCTGACTTCAGAAGTAGATCCTGCAACTCCGGCTCCATCTTATAGTTGCTCGCCTCCTCGTCATCCTCGATGCCGTATCGGCTGAAGTGCTGAACCTCAAATTTCCACTCCCCTGACTCGGGTTTAAATCCCAACATCTTCGTCCCAGCCATGTTCTCCAACTTCTTATAATACTTGTCCAAACGGGCGTCATTCTCACGGGTTATAGCGACTCCAGTCGCCTTGTCAATGCATTGGCAATTCATCAGAGTGACTTCTGCGCGAACATTAACACCCGCACCCATAGGGTCTTTTTTTGCATCGTCGGGGTAGACGGTACACATCCTCTTTGTAAAAATAATCACGGTCCCCGGTATCATCCGAATGCCTTCCCTCGTCCCGGTAGGCGAAGCTTGCAAGAGGTCGACTGGCTCAAGGAATTTTACTTTCCCCATCCCTTCCATCGACACCGTGAAATCCCGGACGCGCGTGAGCTCTTCATCTGACATTTGCAAGAGCCTCTCCAAAGACGGATACATTTTGTACGACAGCCGCTTCGGCGACGTCGAAGTCGGAGCATTGCTGGGTGACTTTTTCGCCGACCCCGGGGAAGAATTCAATTCGCTCACTCGGCTACCCGCCGACACCGCTGAACCCGGCGCAGAGCGGTCGTCACCGTCAGCAGTAACGTCAACAACAGCATCAACTTCGCCGTCATGATGGAATCGAACTGACTTCTGAGTGCTTCCCGGCGTTTCTGTTGGCGTAGTCGAACGAATTACAGCCCCATGGGCCGGAGTATCGCTGTTGTTCAGAATAAGCTTCTTCGCGCGAGGCTTGAAAGATTCGGGAAATCCGCGGCTGAGCGGGTCATCTGATTCGGGCTTTAACAGGTTCAAAAGACCGTCTTTAGGCGTAGCGTCACGCAGAGGTAGGGAGTGCGAGTCCCGGACCATTGGCGACGGGGTAAAACCGCGAAGTTTAATTTTGCTGGCACTCTTTGGAGTGAGTTTAAAGTGCGGGAGTAAGGCTGGCTTCTTAGGTTCCGTCGCCGCAATGGAGAACACCTGCGGACCACTCGTCGACGCCGCGGCGGTCTTTGCAGGCGTGTTCGCAAATAACGGGTTCAATCCGTAGGGCTGCTTATCAATAGATGCCGTCAAGGGCGGCTGTTGTTGACTGGCGCCGAATGCGTTCCCTGTCCCCTGGGTATTCCCAAACAACCCACCACCGCCAAACCCGCCGCCTGTGCCGAGGCCGCCAAAGCTTGTGTTCGTATTCGTCAAACCGGTGCCAAAAGAACTGGTTGGCTGCTGCGTATTGCCTCCGAACAGATTCCCGCCAGTTCCAAACCCACCACCTCCCATTCCGCCGGTGTTTCCAAATAGACCTGCACGCCATCAGCACAGGCATCTTACTTCAATTTTACACTGACCTGTAGTAGGTTTATTTGCTGTATTGGCCCCCAGGCCTCCAAATCCGGTACCACCACCAAATCCAGTGGTCGCCGTCTGGCCGCCGCCAAACAAGCTCGTGCCCGTATTGGTCCCTCCAAAGCCCCCCGATGTTCCACCTCCAAAGAGCGAAGGGGCGGTTGTCGTCGGCTGAGTGTTCCCGAATAAACTTGGTGCAGCCGCTAAAGAACGATTAGGTTGCAACTAAAAGACAACTCGTACGAGTGCTGCCGAAGAGACCGCCGCCAGTTGTTGGTGGCTTTCCAAAGACGTTTGATGCTCCAAACGCTGAAGGCTGTTGAGTCTGCTGCTGTCCAAAAGGCGACGTATTGTTAGGGCGAGCCCCGAACGCTCCGGTAGGGTTCGACGCTGCGCCAAACGCATTCGTGGTCCCACCTCCGAAAGCGCCTGTCGTATTAGAACCTAATTTATAGTTAAGAAACAAAAGCAAAGCTTCGTTTTACCTCCAAAAGTAAAGGCCGGCTTCGCAGCAGCCGCACCGAATCCGCCGCTGCCAAAGGTGCTAGTAGTTTGCTGTTGAGGTTGCCCAAAAGCACCTCCTCCCCCGCCAAAGACACCACCCGTAGTATTGGCGCCGAATGTGTTTGTTGTTGCACCAAAAGCATTGGCTGCCGGGGCTGCAGCGTTACCTCCACCAAACAGACCTTCAAAAGCAGTTAGTAAACCAGCACGCGCGATTTTTTACTGACCTCCACCCGTAGGCTGTGAATTAAATGAGAAGTTTGAAGTAGCGCCGAACCCCGTGGTCGGAGCAGCGGCTGCAGCGCCGAAGCCTCCACCGCCAAAGGTGTTCGAAGTCGTTTGGCCCATGGATCCAAACGCTCCTCCGAAGCCTGGTCCCGTCGTTTGAGAAAACTTCTTGCCCATCTGATAGTCCTGCAGCCTTAGTTCCTAAAGCAAAATCAACGGTTGTACGAGTTACAGAATCCAAACCTCCCAGCTGTACGCCTTATACTGAGGCATAGCAGAGATAGCAATGAAATGCGTGATACCAGCAGGCTCCGTGTCCTTTGTGGTCTGATACGGAGGATTCCCGGTTCCATTATTGGGCGGCAAACCCCCCTGGGCTCCAAATGCTGTCGTCCCTTGAGCCCCAAAAGCGGACGGAGCCGCAGCGCCGCCGAAGCCTGTGTTTGTCCCCGCCCCAAACGTCATTCCGGTTCCGCCAAACGAAGTGGTGGTAGGGTTGCTCTGGCCAAATAACCCTCCTGTAGACGGTGCGCCGAATCCTGTGCTGGCCGCAGGTTGTTCTGTATCGGTTAGACATTGATCATACAGACGTCGCATAAGCGTAACACTTACGAGCTCCGAAACCTCCACCGAAAGTCGTTCCCCCGGTTGGTTGCGCGCCAAAAAGGTTTGTCGTTGTCCCAAATCCAGTCGGTCTGGCTCCGAACGCTGATGGCTGCGCTGCCGGCGCTCCAAACGCACCTAAGGTGATGTCAGTATGGCGCCGACGGGTACTGTTCTCACCAGTGGCTCCAAAGGTGGTCTGCGCGGGCTGCCCAAAAGCACCCGTCATCCCAGCCGCCGGGGCGGCACCAAATCCTGTGGGCGCGGCACCGAATGCACCTATTCGTAATCGTAGCAAACGCGAACGTTAACAGAGCGCCGCATTGACGGTCTCGCCGGCGGGCAAGATCCGGACAGCGCGTAATCTAGAGGAACGAACCTGTGTTCGCACCGAAAGCCGGTGTATTCGTGGTTGCGCTGGCCCCAAACATCGTATTTGGTTGCTGCTGTTGCGGCTGCTGGCCGAAGCCGCCTCCACCGCCAAAGAACATATCGCGAGTCCTTTCTTCACTCGACTTTTTGAACTTCGCGTGTTCGGACGCTATTTCTGCACACACAGCAGAGAGATCTCGCAGTCGGAGTTCCTTCGTGGCTACCGCAAAAGAATGCCCACGCTGCTTACCACGCTATATTTTTATTTTCATTTGAAGCCGCTATTTTTGTTATTGCAGAACATATTGGTCATTATCAGCATTATCATGAGTATGATGTATTGGAGCATGAGACGATCACGTTGCTTGTTTGCAAAAGAAGCGGGTGTGCAGCTGGAGCTTGTTGGCAGTCACAAAGGCTTGAAGAGTAACCTGGTGTGATGTCAACTCCCACCTGAATTCACCATGGATCTGGATCAAGAACTGCTGGCCCTCACCACTGACGCCGACCCGCGCGCCCGGTCGTCCAAGCGAAAGCGGGAAACCAAGCTGTGCGTTTATTTATTACTTCAGCACCGGTCTTAAGGTGTTCCAGGAGGAAATCGCGGGGTTTCAGCGATTCAGATGGGGACTCGATAGAGGAGGGCGAGGAGAATGAGGACGACTTCGAGACGGCCGAGGACAGGGACTTGAAGGAAGTCAGCGCGTGGGGGGACGACTTGATGGGTGACGATGAGGATAGACAACGGTGCGTGTGTTCGTTTGTCGCGTTGCTGCTGGGCCTTCGTTGAACAACGACGCTTAGGCTGAGCATGATGACCGAAATGGAGCGAGAACAAATCCTTGCGGAGCGCGCGGAGAAGGTAGATAACGCGTTTTGCATGGCGTGCAAGTAATCATCATGTACTCTAGCGGCAAAACGTGTTAGATCGAGTGGAAGTTCAAAAGAAGCTGAAGCCGTTACAACAAGATAGGAGTAGGTTTGTAGTGTTTAAATTCTGTACGTTGACGCCGCAGGAATATCATCGCGCACTGTTGTCACAACAAAGACGAGCAAGTCGAAGTCATTGCAAAAGTTGAAGAAACGCAGGGATGAGAAGACGTTGAAGAAGGTATGTCATTGGTTAATTGTCTTTCTAAGAGTGCCAGGATGTTGATCCGGGAACGTCCAAAGCGATGTTTGCTGAATACAGCGAGGACGAGGAGAACGATGAAGCCGGTGAGTCGGAGGAGCCGTCTTACAAAGATGAGACGACAGAGGTTCGGAGTACTATTATTGCGAGGTCTTGATTATGCATCCACGCAGGATAAGGCGTCCGACGTCCTGACGTTAGAGGACGTACGGTCCGCTACGATAACTCGAGACGAGTTAGAGCGTATCGTGTACGCAAACTTTTTTGAGGAGGCAGTCACAGGTCCACTGGTACCCCCGTGTAGCATTTGTCTAATGCCTTCCGAAGGTTGTTTTGTTCGGTTAAGCGTCGGTCAGAGCGAAGGGAAAGCAAACTACCGACTCGCAAGAATCGCCGGTATGGAGATAGAAATCTTGTGCATTTAGTCATGCATTTGCGCAGATGTGTCCGAGTTAGTCTCACTTGGGAATGAGAAGCGGCAACACGAGACGTCGAAGTACAAGGTGTACACTTTTGGCCAAACGGCGACGAGGAAGCGCTTGCTTTTGCAGCACGGAAAGTCACGGAAGGCGTTTACGATGGACTTGATATCAAACTCACATATCACGGAGGTAGGATAGGGTGTTTGTAACAATCTAATTATTATAGGCGGAACTGACGAGGTATATACGGTCTTGCGAGGTAGATAGGGAGCAGGTTCCATCGGCCGCAAGCGTCAGAGTATCGGCCAGGCAACTTCAAGACAAGCTAAAGCATACTTTTACCAATGTTCGTGTTTACTCTTTTCGTAGCGCCTTTTCTCTTCATCCCATCCTATTGCTCTCGGTGATCATGGTTAACGCCGTCGCAGGTTGAAATCGACGAAATGCTTAAAGCCAAGCAAGAGGTCATGCGCAAGCCGACAAATATTGCCGCGGAGAAAATCAGACTAAAGCGGTTACTCGATGAAGCGGAAGAAAACAACGACACCGATGAAATAGAAAAGCTCCGCGAGGAGCTTGGTCGGCTGGACGATCTCAATCAAGAAAAAAAGAAAGCTCTACAAGCCAAGACGGAAGGGTTGATAAAGCTTAGCGAACGCAACCGACTCCACAACATGACGGACGTGTCCAAGAAGACTGCTACGACGTACGTATACATCTTAACAGTTTTGTCGCGTACTAAACGGCTTCACTAGGGCGTTTGCGGTGCCTGTGCATAGCGCTAGCCCAAAGCTGAAGCGTCAGACGTCGGTGCTGGCACAGGAGCTGACGAAGAAGATGATCGCCGGGTCGTATGTTCGGGTGGAAGAGATCGTTTTCGCCAACGACCCGTTTATGGATTCTATCACTGTTGAGATGCTCGAAAGGCTTCGAAGTCTCTAGCTAGATGTAGATTGCTTCGTTGCGACGATAGATAGCTGGATGCGTAGTCGCTTTACTGTAAAGTCGTCGTTGCCGTTTCGTGAATCTCGTGGTTGTGTGACATAGAAATCGGACTCGATGTCATTCAAGATTGGGGCAAGGCAGCTGAAGCTGCACACGGCAGCCGACGCCGCCGAGATCGTCACGCAGATTGAGGCCGTCAAGGACCTGAGAGAGATCCAGTTCGGAGGCAACACAATTGGAGTTGAGGCCGCAAAGGCGCTGGCGGCATCGTTGAAGAAGGCGCCGACCATCACGGTGAGTCACCCGTGGCAATGTGCGGAGAACTGACTGGATGCAGAGCGCGAATCTAAGCGACATCTTCACCGGCCGTTTGAAAGAAGAGATTCCTCCTGCCTTGGATGCGTTTGTGGATGCTCTAGTCAACACGGTACTGCCACTTGGGCTTGATTTTGTACTGACGATGCTGCAGACTACGCTGCGGGAGGTGGACCTGTCGGATAATGCATTCGGGCCCGCAGGCGCCGAGCCCTTGCGGCATCTCATCATCAACAACCGCTCCATCGAAACTCTTCGACTGCACAACAACGGCCTAGGCATTGGTGGCGCGAAGCTGATCTCATCGGCCTTCACCGAGGCCGTCGAGAAGGCCAAGGCGGCGAACACGACGATCTCGCTCCACACGATCGTCATGGGCCGCAACCGGATGGAGGCGGAGGGCGCTGGTCATCTCTCCACGGCGTTCTCCCTTCTCGTTGGGCTGCGGGAGCTCCGGATGCCGCAGAACAGCATCCGCCCGGAGGGCATCGCGACGTTGATGGAGGCGCTTGCTGGATGTGTCAACCTGGAAGTCCTCGATCTGCAGGATAACACCTTCACAACTGTCGGCTCGAAGGCCCTCGCGTCGGCGCTCCCGTCATGGCCGAAGCTTAAGCAGTTGAACGTCGGCGATTGCCTTCTGCAGAAGGAGGGGTCGATTGACGTTCTGAAGGCATTGACACCGAACCATACGGAGCTGGAGACCCTTTACCTTCACTTCAACGAGATGGATGCAGCGGGTGTGGAGTTGATCCCCGCGCTGCTGGCGAATAAGCCGAAGCTGGGGACGTTGACGCTGAACGGGAACTCGTTTTCACCCAAGAACGCGGTGGTGAAGACAATCCAGGGTCTCCTCCGCGCCGCAGGGTTCCCGGATGGGTTGGACGAGCTGGACGAGATGGACTTCGATGAAGACGAGGAGGAGGACGAGGAGGATGAGGACGAGGGTGGTGATGGCGCGGCGAAGGAGGCGGACGATGATGATGTGGACGACCTGGTCGCCAACATGAAAAACGTGAAGGTTTAGAAGATTTACATGTAATCCCCAATAAAGTCGGCCCCATGGATGATGATAAGGTGAATGACGATGCGCGCCGTCGCCAGGCTGACCCTGTAGAACAGTCCGTCGGGGGCCACTGTCTCGGGTCCTTCCGGTGAGTTAGGCTGTTCGTTGACGGCCCGCTTCAAGCTGACAGAGTCACTTCGAAAGGGCCCACGAGGGGACGATCTACAGCCTCGATGCGTACTGGTCCGGAGGGAAGCCCGCAACGCCTTCAAAGAAGAAGAAAAAGAAGGGGAAGGTGGACGTGGAAGAGAAGAATGGGACCGCCACGCTGGTGTCAGGTTGGCGGGATGCCCCACATTGGAGACGCTAACCCCTCGGCCTGGCAGGATCCCACGATCAGTCGATTGTCGTCTGGGACATCATCAAGACGGAGGGCAAGAAGACCATTGTGGACGTATGTCAAACGTTTGTTTACTTATCCTTTATGCTTAACTTTCGTCCAAAAGATAAAGAAGGTGAAGACGCTGCACGCCCATACTGCCGACGTATATGCCTTGGAGCTGCTACCGATATCCCCTTTACCGGAAATTAACGCGCTGGGGAACATGGTGTCAGCAGGGGACTACACAATACGGACTTGGGATATAGAGGTGGGCTCGGGGCCCAATGGCAGGTTTCGCTGACTATTTTTAAAGGAAGCACAAAATCTTGCGACGTTGCATGGGCATACTGGATATGTGTCTTGCCTAAAAATCCGAGGAAAGCGAGCGTTCTCGGGTTCATGGGATACAACAATTCGATCATGGAACTTGGAGGTAGGACGCAGCGTCACACTACTTTTTGCTGAGCATTCGTAGTCACGGCGTCCAATGCACGTTTTTAAAGGCCACACAAATATCGTCAACTGCCTGGATATAACCGACTCCGACATATTTAGCGGTAGCTGGGATATGACGATCATTCAATGGAGCAGAGCGGTATATACATGACAACAACCTTTGGATGATAAGCTAACGTTTCTTTTAGAATGGGGAGCCGGTGAACGTTTACCAAGGACACACGGACGGAGTTCAATGCATACAAATATGCGGCGAATTGCTTTATAGCGGGTTAGGGTTGTCTTCCCAAATACCTTCTGACAGGCAATAGGTCCATGGACAAAACAATTCGGATATGGAGTCTAAAAACAGCGAAAACAACGAAAATTTTAAAAGGCCACTCGGCCGGTATCGAGTGTCTTAATGTGAATGAAAGGCTTTGCTTTTCCGGCTCATACGACAAGACGATTCGTTGTTTTCAAGTTGAGGTAAACCACTGCAGGTTCTTTTGTCGAAGGTTGTTCTCAAACCATATAGACGGGAGCTTGCCTCGCGGTGTTTGAGGGCCACACCGACGGAGGTAAGAATTCGCGGAGCCAGTGTCTTTGTGCTAATTGCAACCGTAAGTGTACTGCTTAAAATTCTTCGACGGCATCCTCTTCACAGGCAGCGGGGACAAAACCATCCGAGTTTGGAACGTGTCCGATTTAGAGGGGCTCAAAAAGCTTAGTTGGTGGCAGCGGTTCTTGGCGATATTTTCGACAAAGCATTAGGTTTATTTTGCATTAGTTCTGTACTTAGGTTGATCATAGATCAAATAATTGCATATAGAAAGAAGTAACGGTTTATTCTATTCCTTATTTGACGTCAGCTCGACGAGTAATTGCCTAAAAGATGGTTGTGTTAGCGCTGAGGGAGCATGCACTACATACCAGTCTGAAGGGTTGTCGAGCATGACGGACTGTTTCAACGCAGCGATAGCATCATCTTTTCCTGGAAATGGCGTAAGAACCGAACAAGATGCAGGAGAACATACGGTTGACTGCAATGCAAGCACGAGCCATAATTTGGTATGCGTTGTACTTATCGACTCATTTCAGTTGAAGGCACAACGAAGCAGCAACATAAAAGCTCACGTTCATAGGATCAAGTTCCACACTCTTCTCAAAGCACTCAATCGACTTCGTGTACTCCTTTTTGTTGTAGAAGCCGACCCCACACCGAAACCAACCAAGCGAATTCCGGGGCAGAACGCCGACCCGGAGCATGAGCCATTCCGTCGACGAGTTTTGCGGATGGTTGGAATCTGCTGTTGTCGCCATGGGAGAGAAATCCGCACCCGTCGCCTGCCTTAATGGGCTGTCGTTCGTTACTCCGCTTTGGTTCGGGCTGAAGCAGTCGTCAAATCGCAGTGTCTTCCCAATATCCGGTCTGTTCCGTCCGGAAATGGGTGAAGTTCCTGCACCACACGACCTCCATCACCTCCCGTTCGAGATCCTGCACAATGGGCCGGTGAACACCGCCTACTTCATCGTGAGGCCGCCTGAGATCGTGGCGACGGGTGGAGATGGGACCGAGCCCGCGGAGGGCGACGAAGGTTGAATTCCTCGGCTTTCTCCTCGCCTTTCTCAATCATAAACCAGCCCATGCAGGGATATACAAGTCGTCGTTCCGCGGACGGGCACTGGAGGCTAAGTCGCTGAAGATGCCGGAGGGATATGCAGGTGGGCTTGTCTGGAAAGCAATTTTTAACGAGAGATTAAGGGTGCGTGATTGAGGAAACCAAACCGACGCAGGCCGTCGATATGGACGCAAAGTCATGGAAGTCGGTCAAGGAGTTTGATTCGCTTCTGCTCTGGGGGTTGGATGACGCGCCGACTACACAGACCAGCGCACTGTGGAGAGCGTTAACATACGTGCCCGTTTTGAATGATGTAAGCAATTGTTATTGCATCTTCGCATCCTTAAATTCCTTTATACTTCGTTGACAGCTGCATGCGCGCGACTCCTGATTCGATTTGGGGATGTTGATTTTAATGTTAGAAACTGTATCTTTGTAGTAAAATCGCAGCTGCATTCCTTGTTATATCGCATTTCAGAGCAATAATCGACTTTTTGACCATATTACCTCAATCACTAATCTTGGCTTGATTTATCAACCCTCTAACGGACGGCTCGGCACGGTGGACACGAAGCGACTTCTGCGCGGTCGCGGTGTTAATGTAGCTAGGATGGATGGAGGGATCCTGCCAAGAGTTAACGGCCGAAAGTTTGCTGCTGCTTGAAATCATCAATCCATCATGGCGCCTGGTTCCAAGGAGGTCGTGATCTGCGACAATGGGACAGGGGTCAGTACTGCTGCCTTCATCGGTGCGGACGGCGTGTGCATTGGAGCGCTTGAGGGACGCTGTGGACGCGGCCTGAGCGCGTGGATCTCGAGATCGCGATCAGCGGCGTGGATCACTCGCGATACCATGCATAACTTACACATCCCTTCCACGATCCCATCCAGTTCGTCAAGGCCGGGTTCGCCGGGACAAACTTCCCGGACTGCATATTCCAGGCCGTGGTCGGGCGGCCAATCCTTCGGGCAGAGGAGCGCATGAGCGAGTTCCAGCTGAAGGACATCATGGTCGGGGACGAGGCGGCCGCGGCGAGGAGCATGCTGCAGATGGCGTATCCCATGGAGAACGGGATTGTTAGGAATTGGGACGACATGATCCACTTGTGGGATTACACATTCTCGCAGAAGTTGGGGATCACGAACCCGGCCGACCACAAGATCCTGCTCACGGAGCCCGTTATGAACCCGAAGAAGAACCGCGAGAAGATGTGCGAGGTCATGTTTGAAAACTACGGATTCAACGGCGTCTACGTCGCGATCCAGGCCGTCCTTACCCTTTACGCGCAAGGTGGGATGTCGAACGTGTTACAGACAGCGAGCTAATTACTCTTATGCTTCAGGTCTTCTCACGGGTGTGGTCGTCGATTCCGGCGACGGTGTGACGCACATCGTCCCCGTGTACGAGGGTTTTGCACTCCCTCACCTGGTGAGGCGGCTGGACGTAGCTGGTCGGGACATCACCAAATACCTCATTAAGCTTCTGCTTCTCCGCGGTTACGCTTTTAACCGGACAGCCGATTTCGAGACGGTTCGGCAGGTGAAGGAAAAGCTCTGCTACGTCGGGTATGTCTCGGGTCGCACACTGAAATCTAACATTCGCAAAGCTACGATCTTCAGCTGGAGGAGAGGCTTGCGCAAGAAACCACCGTTCTGGTCGAGTCCTACACGGTATGATGCTATTCCGTTCACGGCTTATTTACACGATGGGGTCTTGTTTTCAGCTCCCGGATGGCCGTGTAATAAAGGTTGGGTCGGAGAGGTTCGCGGCACCGGAAGCACTCTTCAAGCCGGAACTTGTTGATGTCGAAACCCCGGGTCTTGCCGGTGCGTTACTAATTACATTCGATGGCTCTGTTGCATGTTTCTTACCTCCTTCCATCAGACCTTCTGTACTCGTCGATTCAATCTGCGGAGTACGACATTCGGCCAGAGCTTTTCAAGCATATCGTCCTTTCGGGCGGTTCCTCGATGTATCCCGGCCTTCCTAGCCGGCTAGAAAAGGAGCTAAAAGCCCTGTACCTGGAAAAAGTTCTTCAGAACGACGTGTCGAGGCTTAAGGTGGTTCATTCTTTTTAAAAAGGCTTTTTTGAACAGCTGTTAACCTTGCTCGCAGGATTTCAAGCTTCGGGTGGAAGACCCTCCTCGCCGCAAGCACATGGTCTTCCTTGGAGGTGCCGTCCTTGGTGACATCATGAAAAACAAGGAGAGCTTTTGGGTCACGAAGCGGGAGTGGGAGGAGCAAGGTGTGCGGGCGCTGGAGAAGCTTGGTGGATACTAATCAAACAAAACCCTCTTTACACGTTTACGTTCGTTTAATTCTCACAACATATTATGCTTTTGCTATGATTGTTTTGTTCACGCTCTGAGTAACAAAAACAATGTTTGCAACAATCACATGTAGAACGGCCAAAATTGCCACCGTCCTTGCACGATCGCTTCCACTGATGGCGAAGCTCTTTGACATCAGCAAAGGATGTTTCCCCACCTTCCTACAAGTGATGGCTTTAACGAGACGGCCGATGACCACCTGAACGAGTCGCGCATGTATAACAAGGTCCTCAGGGCCTTCCTGAACTACCCGTCGCACACGGCCCTGGCTGCCAAGAAGCGGCGGAAAGACTGGTGCTCCATCCCAGCCGCGCACCGGGCCCTCGCGCCGGGATATGGCTTGAGGCTCGACGCCGTCGATGAGAAGATAAAAAGAAACGGGGAGTTTCTGCGGGCGATCGTCATGGCGCAGGAGGGGACGGATGACATCAATGAAATCGAGGCATCACAGCAGGTGCGGGACGAACTTCCGCTGACCGCGTTCGGATATCTAAGGGTCGTGTGGATCTGTAGAATGGCGCGAACTCTGCCAAGGCGGACACGGTGATGGAGAGCGATATGGACAAGGTCCGGAGCACGCTTCGGCAGTTTGTGCGCGACTGGAGCGAGGATGGCAGGCCTGAGCGGGATGCGACCTACAAGCCGATACTTGACGCGCTGAAGGATCGCTTCAAGGATGTTCGCCCCGCCGACAGGTCAGCCTCGCCTACAGGCCTTCATGACTATGCATCCCGCAGTTGTCCTAATCTGTTGTGCACAAAGAGGCACCATCTCCGTTCTCGTACCCGGCGCTGGTCTCGGTCGTCTCTGCTACGACATCGTCGCTCAGGGTTTCACGGTCCAAGGAAATGAGTTTAGCTTCTACATGCTCCTCGCCTCGAACTTCATCCTCAACACGGTTAAGAGCGTCGGAAAGCATGAGATCTTCCCTTGGATCCACACGTTCTCGAACCAGGTCTCGGGCAAGACCCAAGCGGCGGCCGTCAAAATTCCCGACATCGTGCCGGAGGCGATACCGGCGAAGGCGGATTTTAGTATGGTTGCGGGAGACTTCCTGGAGGTGTATTCGCATCCGGACCAGCTAGGTTTGCAAACAGATCTCTCTTCCTTTCTTTGCGCGGATTCGTGGCGCTAAACGATGGTTATAGGGGCCTGGGACGTAATCGTCACTTGCTACTTCATAGACACCGCCAAGAACATTATCCACTACCTCGAGGTCATCTCTAAAGCACTCAAAGCAGGCGGCACATGGATCAACCTTGGCCCGTTGCTTTACCACTTTGAGGGCATGAAGACCGAGATCTCCATCGACCTCTCCCTCGACGAGGTCAAGGACGTCGCCAAGAAGTTCGGCTTCGTCTTCGAGATCGAGCGCGTCTGCCCGTCCACATACTCGTCTAACCCGACTTCGATGCTCAAATGTGAGGCGTATTCTAATCGGAAGATCTAACGGTCTTATTCTGGCAGATATGTACCAATGTGCATTTTGGGTAGCTAGGCTCGACTCAGCACCGAGGATGGAAGTACCGGCAGCTGCTCCAGTCCAGCAGCTTTCAAGAACGTTGGATTTATAGCCCCCGCTTTCTCACTTACAAGTAGCCCACGACAAGCACAAGTTCTTAATTTGCAGGAGTGTCACGAGAATTGTACTGAATGAAGGAAAAGATTCGAACCACAATAGGTTATAATGGAAAGCTGAAGGAAGGGGTGCTCCAAGCCCACACATTGTCAAAGGAGAATAGAAGAAATTGAAGCGACTTGCTGCAAGAGTTCAAGGAGGCTTCCCATATCACCGTAACAGATGTAAAAAGATAAAGTATTACATTTCCGTCGGCGAACGGCTCGCCATCCATATATCACGAAAAATGAGTCTCAATAACCACAAGGCAACAATGCAGCATGACACTATTCATTTTTCTTCTTTGACAATGACAGAAAAACAAACCGAAAAAGAAAATTGAAGAGGAAAGCACAAAAGAACAATATGGGAAAATAAGGCAAGAACTTTGGAAGAGGGAGAGGGAGAAATAGGAGGAAAGCGGGGGCCAGTAAGTAAACTAAAAACATGCCTTCACACACACATATGCCGTTTAAAAAATCCCCAATATTCAAAACACAACTGAAAAGACCTAAGCACACGCACGCCACACACACAGTATAAGATCCACAACATGATGTTCCTTGCTCCTCACCATCCACTACACAGCCAACAACGAATTCTTTAAAGAGGTAAAGGAGAAAACACTGCGACCGAAATGTGGCGAAAGATGACGCGAGAAGATTACTATTAAGGGAGGAACGATAGAGTTAGCTAACATCACCGTCTTGCAAAGGGAAAGAGAAAGCAAGGAAAACATACCACAATGACACACTTCCCCTCCCTCCTCTTCTTGGGCGGCGCGGCGGGGCTGAGGACGGCCCTGATGGCCTCGTCGAAAACGTTCTTCAGTCCCTTTTGGGTCAGGGCCGAGCACTCAAGGTACTTGACACCGTTAATCTCCTTCGCCATCTGGAGGCCCTGCGGGTACGTGATCGGCGCCATCCTCTTCTCGCGGAGCTTCTCGATCGTCTCGCGGTCCTCGCGCAAATCGAGCTTGGTACCAACAAGGATGACGGGCGTGTTGGGGGCGTGGTGGCTGATTTCGGGGAACCACTGTGAAAGGGGAGTTGAGAATAAGTTAAAATGAAAAAGAGAGAGGGGGTTCTATGTGAGTGGAAGAGACTATACCTTGGTTCGGACGTTCTCAAAGGAGGGGGGCGAGACAAGGGAGAAGCAGATGAGGAAGACGTCCGTTTGCGGGTAGGAGAGGGGTCGGAGCCGGTCGTAGTCTTCCTGACCAGCCGTGTCCCAAAGACCCAGATTGATGGGCTTGCCGTCAACCATCACATTCGCAGAGTAGTTGTCGAACCTATAGAGAAAGTCAGGTTCCACACAAACGATGAGACGAGGAGATAACAGGCTTGCAACTTACACTGTCGGGATGTACTCTCCGGGGAAGGCGTTCGTCGTGTAACTGATCAACACTGGGGAAAGGAGGACAGTTATTTGCCTTATCCAAACGAATAGCAAAGTCAAAATACATACGGCAAGTCTTTCCGACGGCACTGAACAACGGAAGATAAAGAAAGGACGATTAGCAACACGACAACGTTCTCGATGAACTCGTGTCCGTCACTTGCAACGCATCAATCGCCCTCCAGGCCGCCTCTCATTAAAAATCTCCTCCTGAATCCATATCTCGCATTTCGATACCCAACACACTCCGGTCTTCCACAACCGCCAATGCAAGTCCAATCACTCGCTCCAACCCATCGTCCCGGCCCCGCACAAGCTCAGCGAACTCACCCATCGCCCACCACAACACATTTAATGGCCTGCATTTGGTCGTTCGAGGCGGATAAGTGCGCGAGAAGCTGGAGATCAAAGAAGGGAACGTCAAGATTAGCATGATGCAAGGGAAGGCAAGGAGGATCCGATCAAGGGTGAATGGCGTCCGCGTATGGGTGGATCAGGGGCAATGCACCCAAGATCGCCCACATGCCATGCATTCTCCCCGGCGTCCACCCCAACCATGATCCATCCCCGTCTCAGTCCCAGTTCCCAGATCGTCCATCCGAGGTCCAGGTCCCGTCATCCGGCGGCGTCGCAGTCCATGACATCGTGCAAACGCACCTAGTGAAGGTGAGGAGAACGGGGGGCGGCCGACGGGCTAGTTGGGGGATCCCGGACAATTAGGAGGACGTCGGCGGATGTCGGGGTGACGGGGTCGGGAGGATGACGGTTATCCTGACGTTGGGTCCGTGCTCCTGTGGTGACCAAAAAGCGTTGGGAGGCGAGACGGCGCAAGTGAGTTCTATTTCCGGAGAGAAGGCGAGGAAGCCCGCAAATGCTATACAGAATGTTGGGATTTTGCCAAATACAAAGTATTTCACTACTAAAACCTGCAGAGCAGCTTCTGGAGATTCCTTCCGAAATAGTCACTATATTTTACATATGAAAAACACGCTTCGAGCAAGAACGACGGTCCTTTTCTGGCCAAAAAAATAAAATAACACATAAAGTAAATCCAACATAACGACAGTAGATTTAAGCGGTGCAGCTCTGCGCCGTCTACACGACCTTGTTTTTCAAGATAAACGTCGAAGTTTCCTTCCGGTGCAAAGGGAAAAGTAAAATAACGTTGCACAACGCCGAGCAGGCGCAAGGTGGAAAAGTTGCATTGCGTCATCATTGCTTTTACGTATGGGAAACCAATGCTAATGGGGATTGTGCCCAACAGCACTCCAACAACGCGTCCACCGTGAACGCGCCGGGTGGACGCGTTCACGCGTACAGACTATACGCGTGACTCCCAAAGTAAAAAAGGTCCGATGCATGCCACCTGTGACCACGACCACAAATCGAAATTCAAAGCCTCGCTAACTGTCGCGCACCCCTGCGGTGGCAGATTTACGCCACCCAATATGCCTTGTCATATCATTGCTGTTTGCCTTCGCTATCAGACCCCTGTGAGCAGGCAGTAAATTGTGCTGAGGTTTTGTCGTGCAGCACAGGGGCTCACGGAGGCCGCCTGAAATACTAAGGATGAACGAAGCCGAGTTCGTGCATATTAGAAAGACGAAGGAAACAGCTGACACTGGACATCGGACAACCTGCGGCAATCACAAGTCGCATCACTTTGCGGCGCTGGTTCTGCGTTTACTATTTGGACGATTCGGCCCATTCCCTGAATACTGGGAGACATGAATTTGTAATAAAAGAATACGCAAGTAATAAGTGGGTAGACTTCATACTAAATAATCTTTTTAAAGCAGCGGTTGAAAAAGATCAACGAAGTTTCGAAGGGAAAGGCCAGCAGTGGAAGTCGCGGGACGTCAAATTCGACGTACAGGCATTTTGCTATCACTTACAGCGAAGAGTAGCGATGCTCGGTATGGATCCTTCGTTTGCCTGGATATAGCGCGCTAATGTCATCCGGGTTTTTTCTCCAGTCGATCGCCTCCCCACGCTGTTGCGAGCCTGCACTCGGCCGACCCTCGCCGGGGCCGTCCAAACCTCCCGACGATGCGTGTCCAAGGCCTCCTCGAATCCCGCGCCGCCGCCGAAGCCTCCACAATCCTTGGATGGACTGCTGGACGAGCCTGCGGTCCGGCGGCGGAAGCTGTGGAAGAAGACCACCGCCGTCCTCGACCCTGCGAAAGCCAAGCCCGCAACCCCGACGCGACGAAAAGGACCCCTCGCAATAACGCATCAGCAGGCGCTGTCGGAATATCAGCCTCCAACGCAATGGTCGCAATCCACTCTGGACGCGCTGGCGAAGCTCCGGGAGCAGCGGAACCACCACGCCATTGTCGAGATCAAGTCGCGCCCTTACCACGTGCGCGCGCGCGACATCATCGTGACGATGAGGATGAACGAGCTGCAGCTGGGGGACGAGATTGAGCTAGACCGCGTGAGGGAGTTGGGCGGGGAGGATTACATTTTGCAGGGAAACCCGTACGTGAGGCCCGACTTTTTCACGGTGAAGGCTGTGGTGATTGAGCATACGGTCGGTGGGGAGGTGGTGAGGCGTCACTGGAAGAGGCATGGGCATATAAAGGTGGTTAGGAACAGGCCGCACCACACGTGTCTAAGAATAACAGAGATCTCCATCAAGAAGCAGATTGGCATGCCGGAGGGGGATAAGGGGAAGAAGGGAGGCAAATGATGAAGATGGGGTCAATGGTTGCGCATATCACGAAGCGTAAAATAGGATTCATTTCTATTGTAGGAAAAACACAATAAAGTCAGAAGAATTAAGAAACAGTGCATTAATAACGTGATCGCGCCGTGAAACGTGCTCGCTCCTGGTGCATTTATAGGTAATAAATCTGATCGTGCTCGCGAGAACCTTCAAAAGTTCTTAGTAAATACGCGGGCAACGAAATAGGTTACCATGCATCACGATGATCGCCAACAACTCCTTTACAGCCTCCTCAAGCACCACGACATTCTTAAGAAACTCCGCATCCAGATCTAACTCGCCCATGGACGAGGCCAACCTCTCGCGAGCGGCCGCCTCCTTCCGACCCCGGAGCCAGTCTCCGCTCGACGTCCCCGAAGATGTCACAATGGCGGATGGACCAGATTTGAACAACTGCTCCCGTGTCCTGGCCAGCGATTCGTCAAAGCCGCGAATCGTCGCCCGCCGCTCTTCCACTTCCCGCCGCAGCCGAACCAGCACCGTGTGGAGGGATGAGTACGAGGGTCCGAGGAGCACGTCCGACGCGTAAAGATACATGTAGAGGAGGGGAACAGGGGCGGCGGCGAGGTGGGAGATAACGCCTGTTAACGCCTTCGAAAATAAAGCACATTAGAGGCCGACGCTGTCACAACTCGGAACCGCGAAACGTCCACACTAACGGCGCAAAGAAATTGACAAAGGGGAAGGAACGAAGACGAAATGACGATCATAAAAGGAATCCTCACAAGATTGATTTCGTACGAGTGGCTAAAGAAGTTTGAAAACTTCCCCAGGAACTTCCGCAGCGTTACGTCCTTCCCCAACTCGATCATCGCCTCCCTCACGGGCGAGTTCGCATCCAGCAGTCCACCCACATCCGCGTCCGAGTCTCCAAGCGCTCTCCGAATCGTGGCGGGCGAAGTGGCGGTCGGAGACTGGATCTGGGAGGTCGACGGTAGGGATGACATTCGAGATGTGATGACGGGCGGGGCGGCCCGCGCCCGCTGATGCCGGTTCGAGTGCGACTTCATCACCGTTTCGGCCTCCGTCAGGTAGGCGCCGAGAGTCGTCTCCTCCGGTAGCCCGCCGCCCGCGTTCGGCGTCATGTCATGCGGCGTCAGTGAAGGGATCGGCAGTGATGATTCGGGCGGCACGAGGGCGAAATACCGCGCAACCATAGAGAGGTGATCGTGAATGTCAGTCGAGATGGCGTCAACGGATCGCTTGTAACCAGCTTGGCTCTTCGGGTCCCAGGAGTATGAGTTGTGGCCGCCTTTTGGTGCGGGGAGGCGCTCTATGAGGAGGTGGAGGGAATGGACGGAGTGGTGGGAGAGGAGTGTTTGAAAGAGGTTCAAAGTCGCCGTTACGACCTCCTCCGACAGGGAGTTGAGCTTCGAGATCAAGATGTCGCGTGGCCGTAGCCGGAGCTCCTGACTCCCATGTCCTGCTGCTGGGGATTTTCCTGCACTGTCCGGTGCGCCAGATTCCTGCTTCCCGTCATTCGAGCCGTTATGATCATCGTCGTCGTCCCCGCTCAACAAAAACACGGCGAACAAGGTCGAGAGTTGATCCTCCTTAATAGCGAGCAGCATCTGGTGGATATAGTACAGCGCGGTAACCGTCGTGCCGTCGAAATCGCTCGCGCTTGTGATTGAAGACTGAACAATGTTGTCGAGGAATGTGTGCTTCAGATCGTTCAGCATAGCAGTGGTGATTTTATGACTCGGGCATTTCAGGAGGATTCCTTGCACAAACCGCACCAGCCGCATGAAGGAGTCCATATCATTCATGAACACATCCAAAGGATTCCTTCGGTTGATCACCGTCGTACTCAGCGACCCTCGTATCGGGTCGCCCCACGAGATCCCGGCAGGCAGCGTCGGAGGCAGTTGCGAGTAGAGCCCTCCCAGCCCCGCGATCGCAACGGAGGCGAACTCGGACGACGCGATGTATGTCCCCAGGTCGTTTGTCGCCAGTTCTATCAGAAATAAGCAGGACTCTCTCGCGAAGTCGCCCCGATGTCCCTCGAGGTGAACATATCGCAGAAGATGTTCGAACAGCGAGAACTCGAAGACGCCGTCCATCTGGTCGAGCTTACTGGCCGAGGTGGTCGATGATCGGGAAGGGACGAGGGATGCCGTGGACGTGAAAGCCTGGCCCGCGTTGAACGACTCCATCGACACGTTCCGAGGCACGAACGTCTTGATGAAGAAGATGTACAGCAATTCCGGGTACTCGTGGATCTTTGCTGCAATGTCGTACTCAAGCTCCAGCATCTCATCCTCATACTTCTTCTCCTTGTCTGCCAAACACAGCCGAATCAGTGTAAGCGTCGGCCGGTGTATTGCGTTCTGAATCATCAATTTCGAGTCCAACACGGCGACAAGATTGTTCAGGAACCGAATCACCTCGCCACGAAACCCGAGCGGGACGTCGTTCTCCGATATCTTTACCAACTGCGCCATCATGTCGTCGTTCAAGAACAACTCCGTGCAGCCTCCGGGCTCTACGCCTCCATCCATAATTGCATGCTCTTTCACCAGGATATCAACCATTGTCTCCAAACTTTTGATAATATCCGTGTTCGAGACGTGTTTTGTCCAGTTGCTCTCCGTCTGGCAGAATCAGTAAGATGCTCCCTGTCATGATCATCCTAACCTGGTAGTCAATAATAATAGAATCCCTATAGAGGATATATCATCACGTTAGGACTAAAAAGTGAGCTTCAGGCTGTTTCCCACGCACCAGGCCCTTTGGAACTTCTGCACCAAATGAGCCCGCTCCCGCGGCTTCTTCCCAGAGCCGAAGCCGCCAAAGTTCATGTTCTGAAAGAACTGGAGTGGTGTTTGCGACGACATGTTGACGGTAGCGGTTCAGAGTCTGCGTGATCGTCGCCTTCCAGCAGGCAGTTATCGGGTTGAGGTGAGGGACCAGTATGAGGAGGATCAGGGACAAAGATAGACTCGATCCTCGGACCGTCGTCCCGGTCGCTGTAGCTGGAAGCTCGAACGTCGAGATCGCGAGAGCGGCGAGGACAATTTGGATTTGGAGAGTCTTTGAAGCGACTCGACCCCTTTTTCTTCAACTGGCCACTCCAGAGGATCCCTCATAAAGCGGCCTGATCACGGCAAACGAGACCGATGGAGCCTCTTCTGAAGCGGCGGATTACTTTCGTTGAGACGACGCGCCCAGGGGTCGACGTCTCCCGCATCGAGGTGTCAGTCGCCGGGAAAGGCGCGGTGAGCGGCGCCGGCGATCACGGCGGCCGCAGGCACACCGTTTTCCCGCGTGAGAGGCTTCATCTGACGTGGCCGGAGACGCTGCCCATAGGCCCGGGCCTTTCGAACCTCGGCAACACCTGTTTCTTTAACAGTGTGTTGCAGTGCTTGACATACACGCCGCCACTCGCTTGCTACTTGCTTGAGAGATCACATAGTCGAACATGTGAGTATCTAATCGTGCTGCGTAATTCGTTTTGAACTTCATTTCTTCTTCTATGTAACCCATGCTAATCCTGTACAGGCCAGAAATCTGGAACTTGCACCTTTTGCGACCTGGAGACGCATGTCGTTCGGTGCCTTGGGGAAGGTCCAAAGGCACGCGTCGTCAGCCCCAAAGTACTTGTGAGCAGACTAAAATGTTGGTTGGTCTGGCAGGTGTTTCTGTTTCTGACCTAAATCTTAGCGATTTCAAAGCATTTGCGCATTGGACGACAAGAGGACTCTCATGAGTTTCTTCGTTGCTTCATCGACTCCTTACAGACAGCTTGTTTGGCAGGGCATCCGAAGTAAGTTGTCGCCACTCGCTTCTGACTATCCGACTCACGGTTCCGCCCGTCCTTCAGGCTTGAGGAGAAGGTTAAGGAAGAAACCGTCATCCATCAGATCTTCGGCGGGTACCTTCAAAGTCAGGTCAAATGTATGAAATGTGGCCATCCCTCAAACACGTCGGAGACGGTCCTAGATATTAGTTTGGAGATCAAAAAGTGCGAAACCCTGGAGAAGGCGTTCAGACACTTCACAAAGCCCGAGCTGCTGACAAAGGACAACCGATATCGGTGTTCGAAGTAAGTATTAGGAAGTCGCGGGTGCAAAATTTTTAAAAATTTGGAAGATGCAAAGTGCTGGTTGACGCTCAGAAGAAGCTGGGAATAGCGACTCCGCCTTTGGTGCTCGTTTTACACTTGAAGCGATTTGACTTCGGCATCAGCAGCGTGAAAATTGACCGGCATATTAAGTTTCCTATCGCTTTGGACGTGCGGCCCTTCTTGTGCGAGCCGGCAAAGGTCTTTAATTTGTGCATCATTAATCATGCTAACCGAACAATGGCAGAACAAAGCCGCTGGAACGTATACCCTCATCGGCGTCCTCGTGCACTCTGGCCACGGAATTCACTCCGGCCACTACTTCTCATACATTAAGGCATCGAACGGGCTTTGGTATCTGATGAATGATTCAGAGGTGCGGCAAGTAAGCCAGAAGACGGTTCTCGACCAAAAGGCGTACATGCTCTTTTACGAGACCGTGCCGCCTTCCAAGGTCAATGCGTTCATCGGGGCCAAAGGAGCTGAGGTGAAACCCGGGTCGAAGCCGGCGATGAAGGTTGAGGTTGCAGAGGTATCGAAGCATAAGAAGTCTCCGTTAGCCGATTTGGATACAAAACTGAAGTCGGTTGATATGAACGCCGGGATCGTGAAAAAGGGCGCGAAGGACCTAGTATTGTACGGGCCCTCGTTCTACAGCGCTGGAAAGTTGTCCAGCGCGACGCCTCACGCTCCTGGTGCTAACGGAGCGACGTTGGGTACGGCAAAGGCGGTGCTATCACCAAAGTCGAGGCTGGTTGGCGACCATGTCAGCGATAAGGTCGAGCGCGCGTTTGTGGTGCGAAAAGATGCTTTTGAGAAGGCGCTGATCAACGGCATAACGCATAAGCGCCGAAGAAGCATGCGGATCATGGATTCGGATGACGAGGATGATGAGGCGGCGCCACTTAAGGCTGAGAAGCCTTCGCCGGCCCTTAATCAACCGATTGTCAACGGCGACTTCCTGAAGCCACCGCCGAAGTCGAAGCGGAAGGCCACCGCCGATGCTGCCAACGACGACACCCATGCCCCGTCGAAGAAGGACGCACCGGAGGGCGACGACGACAACGCGGAGCCCTTTTTGAATGGGGACCGGGCGATAAAGGACCACCCGAAGAAGCGACAGACGGACGAGGCCGACGACGGCACGCCAGCACGCCCGCCCGTCATAAGACGGACGATGTCGACGGGCACGTGGAAGGTCGAGCCGGTCGATCGACTGCGGGAGTCGATCCTGGCCAAAAATGGTTTTGGGCCGCGGCTGGATGGGGAGGATGGGGT
>JADGJL010000278.1:0-27124 GCA_027600665.1 Irineochytrium annulatum | reverse complement strand
CCTCCCACCCGCGCCTCTTCGCCGCCGCCGACTCTTCCGCATCCACATCCTCGTCGGCGCCCCTCTCAACCGCATCCCTGGCCTCCATCATCGTCGTCGGCTGTGTCGCCTCCGTCCTCGTCATCGTCGGCGCCCTCGTCTACGCCAAGAAACGCCGCTCCTCCCGCCTCCGCGCCAGCACGACCAACCCGGCCCACCTCTTCACCATCGCGGACGAGGAGGCCGTCGTGGAGCCGCGCGCGGTCGAGCAGGCCGCGTCCGGCGGGCGCACCGTCATCGGCGCCGGCGCGCTGGGGAAGGAGAGCAAAAGCGCGACAGTCACAAAGAAGAACAACAACAGCGCCAAGATCGTCGTGACCCCGCGGGGCACGGCGGGGAGGAACGCGAGGAACGCGAGGGTCATGGCCGTGCCGTCGTTCGTCCCTGACACGACGTCCAACAGCCTTTACGGCGTGCACTATGTCACGAAGGACCATGGGTACGCGACTGTTGAGGGGAGGGCCTCGATGGACGGCGCGCACCCGAGGGCGAACATTGCCGCTATTGCTCCAGCTGCGGGACCGACGGCCGCGTTCACGAGACCTTCGCTGGAGGAGGTTGGGTTGGCTTAAGCAGCACTCGTCCAGTTGACATGTGCTTATTTTTTGTTCGTTTCTTTTCTATCTTGTTATCATTATCCCCGTCCCCAGCGTGACTTGCAGTTTTTACTACCACTTTCCTCACCTGTCGAACGCTCTCGGCTGCAATAAATTATGAGTGTCCTTGCATAATTTCAATAGAGGCGTTCGTTTCACGTTGACAAGTTAACTTTACAACGAAGGTTGGGTTTCTGTCTACCCAACCTGCTACGCCACCTTTGCGTCTTCATTTGCATTGTCTGGAACAGTTCATGTTTTTAGCAAAGTATTACGCCAAACATAAAAGGTAGACGAGTATTATATCTAGTTATCGAAGTGTTCATGAGAAATGGGCGAAAACGAAGAAACGAAAATGTTGTTGACGAGATAACAGGGGAGACACGCAATAAGAAAATCAAGCCGCTCGTCGAAAAAATAAGAAACCGCCAGAAAAAAAAAAAAAGAAGCGGGACTATAGGAACTTTAACGATATCGCTGCCAACCCCAACATCGCCGCAATCCCGCTCACAACCACCTTCCCAGCAGCGGACTTGCTCGATGTCGAGACCGTCGAGACAGTAACCGGCATCGTCACGCTCGCGCTCCAGGGCATATTCGGCGGCTCCGTCAGGCTCATGCTCGCGACCGTCGTGGTGGGCAACGCCGTCGTCGACGTCGAGGTGGACGACATCGACGTCGTGGTGGTCGTGGCGTCCGTCCTGTCCTCGAACGTGAAGGTCCCGTCGGGCGGGAAGACCTTGATGCCCATGGTCAGCTCGCATCCCGCCGTGTCGTTCTTGGCGTTGCAAGGGTCGTTCTGACCGTTGCCTCCCTGGCACACGCGGAAGCAGTAGATCCCGTTGCCGGCTTGCATGACGTAGGAGTACATCCCCGGCTGTTTTATGTTACGTGACTGTAAGCGACCCCCTGGCTGCACCATGACAACTAAAAAGCAAATGCGAGGGGGGGTATACTCACGTTCTGGCTCTGATCGACGCTGGAGTACGGCTCCTTCCCAAAGTACTCGTATGGCACAGAATCGATCTGGCCGGAGCTGTCACCAGTGCAGTCGATGTTCAGGGCCCCGCAGTCCAGCGACCCGTACATCTGCATGTAGTGGCGACCGTTCGGGGAGGTCTCCTTGGTCACGACGGCGGACTTGATGCCGCCGGCCGGCATCGGGATGCCGCCCTCCGGGATGTAGTCGCCAACGCAGGTCGAGATGACGAAGCCCTCCGACTCGAGGATCGTCGGTGTTTTTTTGTTTAACACGGAGTGGTCGGGCTGTGGGGCAGAGGAGATGGTTAGAGAAGTGGTGTTAAAGGAGCGAAGGGCAGGAACTTACAAGGTTCATGCAGTAATTGTGCTGGTCCTTGATGTACACCTTCTGGTTCGAGTATTTGGCACCGGTGGGGTTCTTCGGGTCGACGGCATCCGGCCCACGGTCGTCTGCGTGAGAACGGTCAAGGTCAGCTGCGTTCGAAGTTGATCCCTTCCACAGCCAGCCTTCAACTCACAGTTGCAGAGTCCCGGCGGGTCGTTCGGCCCGCAAAAGGCCAAAGTGGTCGTCTGGGCGCTGACGGCGACGGTGCCGACCAGGACGGCGATGATGGCAGGGGCGAGCATGGCGGTGGACGGTATCGGGAAAGGAAGCAGAGTTTTTGGCTGATTAGCGGGGGAGGCGTCTATTTTAGTCCGATTCTTTGTGCGACAACAACGAGGGCAAAGTCAGACAAGCCCCATTCATTAAGGTTTATGCTGTTCTTCACATAAAAGCGTGGAATAAAGGTGCGAGGAGATCACGCGTCATGCGACATGAGCAACATAAGAGATCCTCTTCTTTTTCTTGTGACGCGAAATACACTTACTAAATGACAAATATGATGATCCAAAACCTAAATGCGTACAGAAGGAGAAGTGCGACCACCCTGCAACCTCGTAAGAGAACCCGGGTTGTTCCAATCCACTCGCAACCACTCCGACCTCTTCTCTCGCACCGACAACTCCTTCTTCCCCTCCTGCTATTACACCCTTTCCAAATTCTCCAACCGCATTCCTTTCTCCTCATTACTCCCGGTAAGTCTCCACCCTCTTCTTCAAAGCGTCGTTGAAGTCGACATATCTGCTCTGCGCGGTCATCGACTCGGGCACGTAGGGCGCAACGAGCGTCGTGGGCAGCTGGGCGAGGCCCTCGAACACCTCCGTGTGGATGAACTTGGTCTTGAGCGTCTTGGTCTCGGGGTCGTTATATGCCTATTTGACGCAAAAATAGTTAACACCCGTTCACTCCGTTCGGGCATGGTACCTCAGACACGAAGGAATGCGTCCCCTTGAGCACAGCATCAAACACCGCGTTCCCGCTCCACGACAGCTCGTATCTCTTCTGCCCCGGCGTTGGCTCCGTCGCGGCTAAGCACTTCACGACCAACGGCACACGCACGCCGGCGATGGTGATGACCCAGATCGTCAGATTCTCTGTTTGCCAAGGTTACAAAAACGAAGAACAGGTATGGATTGAGGTGTACCGTTGACGGTCGCGGTCCACGCCTTCGACGTCCCCGTGACGGCCTTGATCATGGGGTTCCAGTCCGGGTACTTGGCGAGGTCTAGGAGGACCTCTTGGACCTGTGTGAAGTGATTAGCGCATCGTAATCAGTCGCATTCCCTTCAGCTCCATCTCCCCGGTCCAGAAGTCTTGGAATATTGGAGTTCGAGATCGCACGCGTTAACGCGGGCTCCCAGTCTGAAGGCAAAAGCGAAGATCGAATAAAGAAGAGCGTCCTACCTTGTGAGGAGGGGCATCAATGATGGTCGTAACCTCGAACTTCATGATGGGGAATCAGCGATGGGGAGGAATGGAGAGTGGATGGAGGTCGAACGGAATTTGACGGCGAAAGTGACGTCGACAGATCATCACCACCGCCGACATGATCGCGCCGGCCCGATGGTGGACCGGCCTCGCCGGTCGTTTCTAGGTCGTTGGATATTGTCGATGCGTCACTGCGATGAGACGGCGTATCTGAGGAGCGTCCTGCTCCAAGATTCTGGGGATGGCGATGTAATGTAAGGTGATGGGCGAATCTCCTCAAGAGCATCCTGAGCCGTTGCACACTTGCTCTACCTCAACAGGCACCAGAGTGCAATGAAGCGAGAGTAGAATGGCAACTAAGCACAATTATGGTTCTCTAACAGTACAGCCGAAAGCCTTGTCATATGAATGTGAAGAGTACACGTCCGAGTGTTAAGAACGCCAATTGACCAAGAGCAGAACGATCGGACTGCAACCAGCATTGATCTCAATGCCAAGACACAAATTGCTCCAACTTGTTATATGCGCGACCAAGGCGTCTTCCGCGTTTCCAATGTTTCAGGTGGCTTTTCCGGCGTCAAAGTCTCACGCTCGCATCCACTTTGCAACGCCCATCACGACTGCACCCACCGACGGACCGACCGAGGACCCGGCGGTGGAGCCGGCCGACTTCACGACGACAGCATGGACGAGATCTCGCCCGTCGAAATTGACAGCCCCCCGTCGTGGTTCGACAACGCCAGGAGCGAGGATTGGCTCGTGCCAAGCGCACACGTCACTGACACCGTCCCAGTCTCGGGCGGTCCCCCTCTGACCTCGTCGCAACGGGCGCCAGCTTTGCGGTCATTCCAGCATCGCGGGCCGGTGGTAGGCGACCCGGCTGATGCGGACGAGGAAGCGATTCAACAGCGAACGGACGCAGTCAACACTTTCAGGCTCTCTCTCGTTGTTTTTGGGTGAGGCGTCTCGAGCTGAGCTGATCCTGGGAGATTATTTGGCTGACTCCGCTGCTCCTTTAAGTATACCGAATTTAACATGGATTGCGATCATCGCGGCCATGCCCGCCGATCGCCCGCTTCAGCATCGCCATGATGCTTGCGACTCTCAGCTGTTTTTGCAGCTCGACATTTCGCTCGCCGTCCACGTCCTCTACCTATTGCCGCTGGTGTTTGGGATGTTAGAGTGGGTTTTTGTTAAGCTCTTCCCTTGGAAAACTGGTGGCGTCGTGGCCGCCATCGATTTGGCCGAGCGCGCTACACCACGGTCGACGGCCACAGCTGACCACAGCATCGTTGTTGGTTTTTTGGAAAAAGAGAACCACGTGCTTGTGACAGAGGAATTGGCTGTAGAACGCGCCGCTGCACCAGCACAGAATCAAACACTCGAACGCTCATGGATAAGGCGCGAATGGCCGTCTAGATCGTGGCCGTGGGTATTGAACATCTGCTTGATACCGGCGTTCGTTCTCGAAGCCGCGTCGACGATATTTGGCTTCGTTATTCTCTCGAAGGGTCACGTCGTGGGATGCGTCACAGAGAGCGGCGACTCGGATCCGGCTTGGAAAGTCTTTCTGTCGCATCTGTGTAAGTCGTCGAAACGACCTTACATAGACATCCTACTAATCAAGCTCTCAGTTCTGTCAGGCCCGTTCCCGCTCATGACAGTCGACCTACTCGCAATCATTCTCGTTCTAGTGGTCTTCGGAGCATTTCTGTATCTCCTCTTCCTCCTCCTACAAACCCCGCTCCGCTCATGCGCGCCCACCCTCCATTCACGCCTTACTCGCCTCTTCAATTTCTCCGACCGCCCAACCGACGACGACGTCACCCCGCACCGCCTCTCATCCCACCACCAGCAGCATCAATACCCCAACAACAGCCTCCACGCAACCCACCCGAACTTTCGCAGCTCCTGGTCCCCGCCGGCGCCGACCCAGCCAAGACGCGCCTCCCGCATTTCGGACCGCTTCTCCCGCCTCTCGACCGCATCCTCCGCGAACGCCTTCCCTCCTTCGCCACCCTCGCCGACGCACGACCACCCGCCGCCCACACTCCCCTCCGTGCCCGACCCCGCAACGCCCGAGGGCCAGCTCCTCTTCTCCATCACTCGCGACCCCGCTTCGGCCACGCGGTTACCTTCGCGTGCGACGCCGGCGTCACCAGGATCCGTCGGCGGATCGTCAGACGCCAGCGGACCGGCCACGCACGTAAGGGCCACGAACGCCCGCAAGTTGCTCGACCGCTTCACGCTCCTGTTCACGTACCCATCCGATCACCTGACGACCCTGACGCGGTCCGCCTCCAGCCGCTCGATCGCGTCCACGGCGTCGTCGACCGGCGGGACACCCCCGCGCCGGCAGAGGTCGTCCCCGTCTCCACTTACCAACAACGCGAGCGCGGTGGCGCGAGAGCCGACTGCACCGCCGCCCACCCCGCGGCCGCGGCCCACAGCGGCCCCGCCGCCGCTTTCGGCGCCTTTGGGGAGGAGGGAGGAGACCGGGTGCGCCATCTGCCTGTGCGAGTTCGAGCCGGGCCAGGTCGTCAGGGAGCTGGCGTGCGAGCACGTGTTCCACAAGGGATGCGTGGACAGGTGGCTGGTGGAGCGCGCGTCAGCCAGCTCGGCTGGTGGTGGTGGTGGTGGTGGGTGCCCGTTGTGTAAGAGGGATCCGTTTGGGGGAGGGTATGGTTAAACGAACTTTTTTGCGACTGGTTCTGGCACACTCGTTATATTTGATTTATAGTATGTGCTTTTGCGGCATCGGGACAATATTTTTGTTGCCGACGCACGTTCGTTAATGTTCTTCGCAGATTCAAACCTTTCTATTGTAATTTACGGAGGTCCTCCCCCCTTGTTAAAAATTGATATCTTTTCCACTAAAACAATCTTGCCCACACCGGCAAGCATGGCCGGGTGCCACGCCCGCCTGTCGCGTATCCGAGGAAATCTCGCCTGCAACAAAGGGCGATTTACGCGAAAAATTTGACAATGGTGCTCCCAGTAGTATCATCCAACGGCCTAGGCCTATATACCGCATCTAGGGACCTCCGCGCTCGACGACGTCCACCGGTTCGAAAGCACACGACTCCACCGGCCCCCACCTGGACTACCTTCGCGCCTACTAAAGGACGTAATCGAGCGCAACATGGAGAAACGCGGCAGCGTCGTCACGCAGTGCACAGCGACGAGCGGGTACTCAATAAAGCAGAGGCTCCAGAAAATTAAGGTGCGTGTTAATGCATGGAGCCGGCCGGGGCCGTGGCATGACGCTCGTGGCGCGCGTCGGCGCTTCGAAGTCTAACTAAGTCTTGCCTCCGCTTTAGATTCCGTTCTTCGCGCTCATTTTTGGTTACATCACCGCTAGCGTTGTCGTTGTCGGCGTCATCGGATGGTATTAAGCCTCTTACTCGGCCCTTCGTAACATTTTCGTCCTTGCAGGAAGTTCACTTACGATTCTGGATCAAACTCGGTGAACGACCTCGCGAACAAGATACAGGCGCAGATTTCGAGTCAGGTTCTTGCGAGCGTCCAGACATCAGCAAGCGTTATCACCCAGGTGACCCTTTACCAAAGGGAAATGTGGGAGACGGGCAAGTGGTCGATGGAGCCTGCAACCAGAAATGCGACAATGGCTGGCATGCTATCGGTCTTGAAGTCCTTTAGAAAATGGACAGTCGACATCTTCCTTCATCCTGTAAGCTAGCTTTGAGCGTTGATACTCATCTAACTTACTTCGAGTATCCATCCGGGGAGCTGTTTGGTTGGTACTTCCCGAAGGTGAGCTCTATTCCCGTGAATGCCTCCCATACTTACTCATCGTTCTCAAAAGAACATCTCCGACAACACGCTCGGATACGTAAGTGTCGCCCTAACCCAATATAATACTCAACCCGTTTATCTTTCCTTCGTCGCAGTGGGAACAGGAGGAGTCTACACTGTAAGTGCGAAGATCACCCGCAAGCCTCCTTTGACGACCGAATCTTTAGGTACGAGTGGCAAACCTATTACAACGGAACGAAAGACTTTCTGATATGGAATGGCACCTCCATCGGCTACAACGTTACGGATCCCGGCTTCAATGGTAGGCTTGCCTGGATCTCCTTTGGAAATGTTGACGAATATCTGCTCTCAGGTACCCTGGAGTACAGCAAGTCTTCGTGGGGGATCAACTTCACCGACCCTTCGTTCACAATTATGGGTCCTGTGTACACCTGGAACGCTGGTTTGACAGATCGGCTTTTTCCTTGCTAACTTCACGTCAGCGGCCTACAAAACATCGATCTCTATTGTTCAGAACCCCATTACGCAGGAGCGAGCCTTGGTCGGTAAGTTTATAAACACCATAATCCGCTTTCGGAAAGCAAGCTTAATTTACTGCACAGGAAACGACTGGACGCTGGATTTTCTTTCGGAGCAGTTTCAAGGCCTGCTCGATGCAGTCCCATATCCCATGTTCTTCACGGCAATCGAGTCTAACACCGCTCAAAGTTTGTGTTTTGGCGTGGGTTTTAGCAACAGCTTAGCTTACTTTCTTCAGTCGTTGCAACGAGCATCGACCTCCAGCTCGCTATCCCGTCCACCGGTTTAATCCTGACTTACGACGCCGCGATCCAAAACAGCACCTTTTTCAACGATTTCTACAGCTGGGCCTCCTCGACCTACAAGTCTCCGCAGACGAGCGACCAGCTGCTGGCCATGACGGCGGCCATCCAAGCGACCGGCCCCATCCTCCTCCGCCGCAACATCGCAGGCGTTAACTACCTGGCCAGATACGAGCTCATGAGTGTGCCATGGGACAAACCGTGGGTCTCCGTAAGTGTTGGTGAACTATTCTCTCACCCTGTAGCTGGTTGCACTGATTCATCACATGTTTCTCAGGTCCAGTACCTCGACGTCGATAAGGTGACCGAGGCGCTCCGGAACACGTCCTTCTCGACCGAGATCATCATCTTCAGCATCATGGCCTTTATGGTCGTTGTCGGCACGCTCTTTGCGTGGATGATGTCGTCGCAAATCGTGATCGTCGTGAACCAAATCGAGGCCCTCAAGGACCTCAAGTTCCAGGTGGAGTGTAGCGCACGACCAATTGCTGCCTTTTTTTTGCTCACACATATGCAGGATGTCCTTAATAAGGAGGGGATCCGGAGGCCGTCCTTCGTCGCCGAGCTCGGGAGGCTGCAGTCGTCCTTCTACGAGGTAATTTCGACCTGTAACGGATAATGGGACGGGAATAGTATGGTCTGACGTTTGATACCACCTTCATCTAGATGGTCACCGTGTTTGCGAACCACCTCAAGGTTAAGAACGACATGTCGAAGTCCGGGATGTCGACGACCGGCATAAGGTCAGACAAGTCCCAGAATGGGTTCGCGAGCGACATGGCACCAACGTCAGCGGTTGTGAGGGTTTACAGCGTGTCTTCGGCCAAGTGATAGCAACAAAGTCCCTTGTCGCTTTACCCTGGCGTTCTCTTGTTTCCGTAGGACGGCGATTCATTTTGTTGCTGTCGAAACCTACAGACTCGTCATTACTTGATCATTGCACCCTTCTACTCTATTTTACAACGTTTCTTTACGCGCACGCGATATACAATAAGAACCATATTTTCCTGTTGGTGGTGTGATAAGAGCGTTTGGAACGTCCACTCTTGCACAATTGCACCCTCATCAGCTCTGCATACCGGTGCCTTTAAGGAGTATTCTCGACGTGTTCCCATCGCTATCGAAAACAATGTCTCGTCATGGTCAGCATTAGCATTAGAGTTCGAATTTCATGAGAGCAAAGAGCGACAAGCAACCGGATATGGCCCGTTTACTAATATAGCGCATGCAACACCGTCAGGCACATTGCAGGCGCGTTATCCGCTCTGAGCTTCCACCGGTCCCGCCAAGCTCATGCTTTCCGGTATCTGACCGCTCCCGTTCTCAACGATACCCACAGCAGCAACCAGCTTCGCAAGCCCACCGTCCCACCAACTCCGGCTGACATCCATCTCCTTTGCATTCATCGGCGGACTGCTAAGCTCTACACGCGCGCCAAAATCAGAACCCATCTCGATTGCAGCCGTCAAGTGGTCATTCCCCTTTACGCCGGCCATCAAGTCCGCGGTCCCCTCGGTGATCACCGTTTTCGCCGCCGGATTCTTCCTCGAGGCCGTCTTTCCCTTCCCCTTCTCGCGCGTGGCCGCGACAGGGTCAGGGGCAGCCGCGAGCTCGCCCAGTCTCCACCTCGCCAACTCCGCCTTCAACACATCAATTTCCTCCCGAAGCGCGTCGTTCTCGGCCTGCAAGCTCGTCATCGCCTTGGTTTTCTTGTCGCGGGACCGCTGCGCGGCGAGCCGATTACGCTCCTTCCGAAGTTCGGTAAGCGGCGGATTCGTCCCGCGACCCAACGGCGCCGCCGCCGCCGAACTCGCACTTGCGGAGGCCGTCGATGAACGGCGGCTGCCGCCGGTTGAGCCAGCGGAGGCCGATGACTTCTGACGCTTGCGTCGGTGGCCGTAAGGTTGGTCCTCGTCGTCGATGTCGTCGTCATCGCCATCAACCGCCTCGCCGTAATCGTCACCTTGCTCATCCTCCTCCTTACCCACAGCTTTCGGCGCGACCTTCCTCAGTGACTGGCGCGTCCTCCCGCGCTTCGAGGCGCCCGTCATCGCGCTTGCAATCACCGCCTTGCCGTCGTTCGGCAGCATGCTGTCGTTACTAGGTGACGGCGACGGATGCGACGGGGGCTCTAATGCCATCACGGTCTTGTACGCGAGAGGATCGCGCTCTTCTGCCTCCGAGTCGCTCTCGTATGCCCCACCGCCGGCGCAGAAGGAGGAAAGACAATTCGGGACCGACGGCTTCGGGACGCCCAGAGAAGCGGGAGCAGCGATACTGTAGCTGGGACCGTTCGACGCGGGTCGCGGGAGGTGCAGTGATGGTATCGGGTGCCGATCGGTGCGGGCGACTAGCATGCAGGACATGCCGCCAGCGTGATCGACGTCAGTCTTGTCGGATGACGCCATCGTGCAGTGGGAGAGAGAGTGGGCCGTCGCACCGAGCGCGGGCCGGAGAGCCTTGGGCGCTGCGCCTGGTGATGATGTGGTGGGTGCTGATGTGCCTTCGACTCCAGCCTGGAGGCGCAAAGGGAAACAAGCGGGCGGGCTCTCGTCAGCGAAGGGCCCCGACGGCGACCTGCGGGCTCGCGATGATAGAGAGGACTCACCAGCGCTGTTGGCGGATAGAGCGTTGGAGCCACGTCACCAGGTCAAAATCAAACATTCGCCTTAGCATATCGAGTGCGGTGACTTCCACAGTACCCTCTGCAGTATATCTGCTATGTATAAATGAGACTTAATCATCCTGCCGCCCTCGCCGTCGTCACCGATTTCCGCATGATCGCCGTGTAAATCCACAGTACCGCAACAAAGGGGCCCCAACCTCTACGTCGCCAGAGTCGCGACGTCAACATCCCCATCGCCGACGCGCTGCGAGCGGGACCATGTACTGCCGGAGCCCCTGCCACCTGGTCGCACGCGTCCTCTTTCTCTGGGCCTGCGCGACTGCCGCCGTGGCGCGGTCTGTGCACCGGCGCCACCTCGACACGTCCGGCGAGTCGGTGTGGGAGGACGCGGGGGTCATTGCGGCACCAAGCGATGAGGAAGGTGCGACGTGGACGCCCGGAGTGTCCATCTCGCTGGTGTCGCGAAAGATCTCGGACTCGATACCTTGTGAGCAGCTTTTCCTTGCTTTGACAGTGCTAACAACTGTGTCATGGCGAATAGCGGGGCCAAATTACGTGTTGACGAACTATGGTGAGAAAGCCGTTCTCGTTAGGACGACAGCTAATTGATATTTAAAGGAGGAGCGACCATGAGTGGAAGCATCAACCTCTGTAAGTCTCTGACACGGTTTTCGTTTACGCTGTTCTAATTGCTGTAACAACAGATGTGATATGTGAGTATTTTGGAGAAAGCGGCGTCTAACCGTGCTGCCATTCGATACCTTTCTTTTTCGCGACAGGGGTATGTTCACAAATTCATCCCTTCGTCCATTCATGCTTATCCTTGCACCATCCAGTATGGCAACAACTGGAGCGGTTTATCGGCAAAGCAGGACAACTTTAAGCAGTTTCTTGGCAACCTCTCGAGTTTGCCGTTCTGGCAAATAATGAATGAATACAATGTAAGCTGCGCTAACCTAGAAATCCTTCTTGTGAGAACTCACACCCTGGAACGTGCAGCTGGGCAGCACGCTTACATTTCAAGCCGACATGACCCTTCCAAAGTCGCAGGCCATTATTGAGGACCACGCGCTCCGCCAGCTCTTGGCGAAGCAACTAACGGCGGGTTTGCTACCCATCGATCCGCAGGGAATCTACATGATTGTTGCAGGGACGGACTCGGGCCCCGGGTCGATTATCACACAGAGCCAGGCCTACTGCACGATCTTCTGTGGATATCATTCGGTCGTGAATGTGGGCACGACGACGATTCACTACGCCGTTAGCGGGATAAGATGTCCGTACTGTGGGGTCACTGATGTGTGGCAGGCGCTTCAAATGACAATGAGCCACGAGATTGCGGAAACGGTAAGATCACTGCATTTTATCTACGCACAGCTGAGGCAACATACTCTTTGCGAAAAAAATTATAGATGACAGACCCCCTTGTATCACAAGCGACGGCCTTAGGGCCGCCTGTTGGATGGTACAATGCCGGCAACGGAGAGATCGGCGACATCTGCAACTCTATTCCAGCGAGCTCGACGTCGCCTTACACCGGTCAAACATGGACAGTGCAGGCGCTCTGGAGTAACGAGCAGCAGACCTGCGTTCAGATGCCGCTGCACTACGTGCCCCCTTGGGCGAGCCCTTCACCGACACTTTCGCCCTCGCCGACTCCGACTCCGTCGCCGGTGCCAACGAAGGCCAATGAGCCGGTGAATAACGCGGCCCCAATATCGGTGGCGACGCCTACCACGACGACGGCACCTTTGACAACGACGACTACGACAACATCATCAACAGCTAGTACGACCACAACGACTACAACCACAAGCAAAGAAACTACAACGACGACGACAACGACGAAGAGCACGACAGCTATTGTGCGAGCGACATCGACGACTTCACAGCCCCCAACAACGTCGACCTCGTCAACAGCCGCCGCTGTCCGACCCGAAGCGCTCGCCTCTGTCACCAGCCCAGACGCAGTCACGACTGCCACTGCGCCAACTTTCGCGATTGCGTCTTCCACGACCACCTCCGCCAAATCTGGGGGCAATTCCCTCCATGAGGGGGCATTATTCACTGCCGTCCTGCCCCTCTGCCTTTCCTTTTTCTCGTTATTCCTCCTGAGCTAAGAATTTGCAAACGTCATTTTCCTTGCATTTCCTATGCGCTTTAGACCGGGAAATCCTTGAGGCCCTGAGCCCACCTCTATAGATTAAAGACTAGAGAGATAAACGAAGTACAGGTCGTTGCAGATTACGCGGTCCAAGATGGAGAATACGCGCTCCGCATCGTCGCGTCCTCGCCACATGCGCAAAAGTTTGAATTAAACGTCCGATATCATCGAGCCCTGACGACGGCCTCCAGCGCGACGCTCCAGAACAGATGGCCCCCGATGACTATCCCCGTCCCGTAGTAGGTTCTTTCTGGCCGTGAGCAGGCCGCCGACAGAGTTCCTTCTATGCTGCTGACAGAGTTCCTTCTATGCTGATGCTCCCCTCCCCGCCACTGCCCGCAGAAGAGAGAAGTCGATGACAACATTCATCCGGACCTGGGCCGCCTGCCTGTTGGCGGGGAGAACGCAATCTTCACCGGGTGGGCGACGGACCCGCACCCACATCATCATCTTCGCCATCCATCAACCCCACCCAATCTCCACCTGGACGCTGCGTTCGGAATCGGTTCCGCGGCGACGATGCATTGGCCGCCGCAATCATTCCTGGACTACCGCCTGCACCGGACGCCTTCCTCGGCGTCCTCCCGTCACCACGGCGGCCTCATGCAGCTTGAGCCCAATTCCTTCCTGACCCTCGCCATCGACCAGCCTCCCCCGCCGCCCTCTTACAACCTCTCTGAAGTATCGCATGTTGGTCCTTCTCTACTCGTGCCGTCGAGTCGGAGAGGCAGCGGCGGAGAATTGAGGCAGATGCTGGACGAATTCTCGGTCGGCGGGGAGGACGAGATCGGGACCGCGTTTGGAGGCTGGCAGTTGCAGTACGAAGGGTTTGGGCCCAATCTGGGACAGGGGACTTTCGGGGAGGAGTATGCGAGGGACATTAGGTAGGAGATGTTTTTTGCTGCGGACGGGGCTTGACAACGACGCGCACTGACGACGCTCTAGACACGTAATGAACTCCAACAGCATCTACGGCGGCAATCCTAGTTCCAACCGCAGTTTCGACGGCGCGCCGGCCCTTTCACATCCTCCAGTCCACCTTCGCTTTGAGGAGAAGGCGGCAGTGTTTGCGATGCAAGGTGGCGTCAACGACTCAATGCACTTAATGTCCCTGTGTCCCTCTACGCCGGCGCCCGCGGCGGAAGATCAGGTTGGCTCCTGCCGCTCTTTCCAGTCCTAACATGCTGATATTGCTCGTAAAGCTCCCCTCGGAGTACCACGCAGCCAACAAGCAAGCGTCGTACCTACACCCGGCTGCGATCGTCCCTGGGTTCCGCGTCCGCAGGCGTTCAGCTTTCGACATCGATCAGCTCCTAAACTGGGAGAGCGACATCGCGGACCCTGGAACGACTACTTGCGCCTTCACCGAGGACACGCCGACTGTTGGAGTCGGTGCAGCGGGCCCCGGTGTGATGGAATCCTCCCATTCACTCGACGGTACTATCGGACCGATCTGTCCAATCTCCTCGTTCATGTTCATCAACGACGGCTCGGCGACAAGGAAGCCCCCAGCGAAGCGCAAGCGCCCCGCATCAAACTCCTTAGTCAGGCAAGTTGGCAAGCGCCTATCCACTTCCGTCCCGGATCCAGTCAGGTCAAGCAACCCAAGCATCACTAACCTACCGAAGTCCCACCCGCCGAGTAAGCCGATGATGGCCCAGCCCTCCAATCTTTCCGTAGGATATTCGAGCCTATCTTCGCACTCATCTGGTTCGTCGTCGCCAGGGATCGCCACGTCTCCACCCAATGCCGCCACGCGCTCGCAGGCGGAGCGGTATTGTGGACAACCCGTTGCCGGGCAGACGATCGTCACTTTGGGTCCATCTGCGCGCGAGGGCACGCATGGTGATGGGGACGATGAGGACGACGCGTTGCCATCCAGCGTAGACGACAGCTCCGGTGACAGCGAGTTCACGCCCCACTCAGCCAACTCTCGCCCTCGGTCTCGCTCCCGCAAGACGACGAGGACCCCGAAAAAGGCCCGGGCCGCGTCAGCAGCATCATCATCTTCGAAGCCGCAGGAGGAAAAGAGGAAGGTGTCCACGGACACAAGGGAGGCGTCCCCATCTTCGTCCTCGAAGACGAGGACGAAGATGGACACGGACGCGCGACGTGAGAACAACCGGCAAGCGGCGCAGAGGAGCCGGGAGAAGAAAAGCGCGAGGCTCAAGCTGTTGGCGGAGGAGAACCAGGAGCTCAAGGTGGAGATTAAGAGGTTGCGGGAGAAGCTGGGTGAGCGGAACGCTGGGGCCGCCTTGCCAGGTGCGGGTGTCGGATCGAGCCTCACGGTGGATGCTAGAGGAATGAAAAAAAGTAGGTCGTTCTTGAAGGCAGCGGGAAGATCATCGGGGCGTAAGAAGTCCGGGTGATTTGGACTTTCAAGATCAGTGCTGTCCGCCTGCAAATTCGTATTCCGTTCATCGTTCGCCTTTTCTTTCCCGCTTTTTCATTTGCCTGATGTGATGGGTATTTACACACGACTTTACCATCAGTATAGCAAGCCCTCGTTTGTCAGCGCGAATCCCTTATTTTAATCATTTCCTTTTCCCCTTCACGGTGTCGGGTAACTTATTTCCTTAACCGAATCTGTCGGCCGTTCAGTGGACAGTACTTATCCAAAGCTGACAATGGGATTCTTCGATGAGCACCGAAGCTTGAAAACAGGTTCCAGTGGCATGCTATATGTAACTTAGTCAGCAATTATCACGCAACGATGCTCTGATGGCCCTACCAGTGTCCTCCTTGGGCACCGAAACGTATCTTCAGATTAGACATGACCTTCGCCGCCTCACAACCAAGTCTCTGACCGGATTTCCGTTAACCTAAGCATTCGCTGCAACTTGTAATTCAGCCGTCGTTGGTTGTTCGCGGCAGTCATTGGCTATGAAATGGCTGACGGAACCAAATGGGCACGGAGATATTGTTTCTTATCCAACTTTGCTCTGCGCTTAGACAAGGTGGCGATGTTTGCCTTCATGCCAGCTGGTGGTACGTGACATGTGCCGGCGATACTGCAAGGTATATCGGGTATATCGATCGAGTGTGTCCTTACGAGAATATAAACTCGGCACGATGCCCCGAGGATTGGCCATCGAAGTGATGGCACCCACGATTAACACGCTGGCCCGCCTGTCGAATGCCGCGCCAAGGGCCCGCATTGAGATCCTTACGAGGGAGAAGCTCAAGCGGATGCAGGGTGTCCCATTTATGCCATGGAGCGGCAACAGGGACTACAGAAAGGTGAGCTCCCGATGCCGCCATTGACGGTTATCCCTTATTATCTGACCTTTCCTCATCGTCTCTAGTCCGTCCTCGTACGCAACCTCTTGACCCGCATGCAGACCATGCGAAGAGTACCGTCGCCGTCGCGGCCTTTTGTGCGTCCTATGCGGGCCACGTCGCGTTTGGCGTCGCCTCCACTGATGGACGTTACCTACAACACGACACCCGCCGACACTCCCCTTGACCGTGCGCCAGACTCCATCCCGTCGTCGATGCCCATCTTTCGGTACACATTCCCGCTTCGCCGGATGGGCGTGCGGTTCGTCCCTCCCGCGCCAGTGCTCAAGGCATTCACGACGGTGTACTCGGCACCGCATGCCCTCGTTCCATGTGGAGGCGGGGAGGGCTAGCAACAGCAAGGCTCTTGGGTGTTCCTCGACCTCTTACCGCCATGCACAAGGCCTGTACTTCGTGCCTCGTATCCCGCCTCCCGTACATGAGCCCTCTAGCTAGCCACGCTGGGGGTCCCCATAATTACCATATTGTAAATACATAACAATCTAAACAACATGACGTCAAGCATATCATGGCAGCAGGCGTGGCTTTGCGGCTGCGGGTGATCGGGAGATCCCCTGGCCTGACACCCCGCGTGGCCGGCGCAGCGAACTAGCCCGGGGCCGGGCGGGTCAGGTTAGGTCTCGCCCGATTAAACGTGCAGCCCAGCGGCAATTCGATACAGAAGCGGAGCTCAAGCAGCCTTCAAGCTTGAACATTATGAAGCGTCGGAAGTTGCTTCATTCTGGCCTCCACATCATCCATTGCCCACCCGAGGTATAAGACCACGCCCAGCCGGCCCCAGCATAACGATCTGCTGTCGCTTCTCTCTGCGCCCGTCATGTCCGTCTTCAGCAGCATCAACCGCGCGCGCGTCCCCGTCCGCATCGAGATGCTCTCGGAGGAGAAGCTCCGCGCCACCACCACCGCCGGAGGTGCCAACCGCCACGCCCCGCGCGACTTCCGGCGCACGCTGCTGGTCAAGAACCTCCTGTGCCGCATCCGCCGCGAGCGCGAGGACCTGTGCCTCGCACCTGCCCCGACGCGCGCAAGAAGGGAGCGGGCGTTCAGCGTCGTGGAGCACCGAAGGCAGATCGTGGCGTCAGAGCAACAAGAACAACAGCACCAGCAGCAGCAGAAGCGGCAGCAACAACGCCCGCCCATCTCGCCCGTGAGACGCATCTCCGGCGCGCAGCGCTTCGTCGCGCCTCCACCGTCGCTGCCAGTGCCCTCTTGCATCCTCACCGTCGCGGCCGATCACTTTGAGCAGCTTCGCCGGCAACAACAGCAGAGCTACATCCACCAAGACCGCAAGCACCCTCCGAGCGCCCACGCGGTCATCGCGGCGGCGCTGAGCCTGGGCACCGGGAAGCCCGGTGTGAAGGTGGGGGATTTGCTTGGGTGGGGGAGGATGAGGAGGGAGCCCGAGAGGGACGACGAGGGTACGTTTGATAACCGGCTGGTGATTGGCCGTCGAGGTGTGCCGTGTTAAGGCAGTAAAGTGCATCGGTACCCGTAAGTGGACTTTGTACCGACTGCCGCCTCATCGACAGAGGGAACGTCGTGCTCGGGAGAGGGGCGGTTGTTCTCTTGCAAGACTCGTCATCACCTCACCTGCAATCTAAACTACAATTTTACGACCGAAACGGGGCTCTGGAAGCTGCCGTCAAGATCTCATGCGCCTGAACATCAGCACAACACACACGCTACTACTGCCTCTTCTGCTATACAATACTTGTAAATAAGCTCTCTGCCACATTCACTATTCATAAGACCTCCTGGTTCGTTTTACATATACATAATCTATACTTTCAACGCGTTTATGTGTTTGTGTTATATTACAGTGACGTCTGCCTCTGCGTCGTACTCAATCAACACCAACGTGGTCCACGCGCCGCACTCCAGCCCGATGACCGTCTGCCTATTCCCCATCTGCGGCATCTTCATCCTCGTCCTCGCCGTCCGATCCGTCTCTAAAGACCCTCGGTGGCCAACAGCTCCAAACTCTGCGTCTCCCCATCCAAACACGCTGAAACCGTCAGACGCGACAATGTGCCGTTCCCCGCACACCAAAAATGTAACCTCCTCCACGTCGCCCAACTTCCACTTGCCCTCGCTATCATCCCACTCCACGTCCACGGCAACGGGCCATGGCACCGCCGCGTTCGTCCTCCGCACGCCGGCAGGCGGGGTCTCCTCGACGTCCGCCGAATCCCTCCCAGCGCAATGACCGCCGTCATGTACCACCGCGTCGTCCTCCACGTCCAAATCAATAGCAGCGCCCAGTTGGCCAAATCGATCCTCCCCGAACGTGTACACCACGCCTCCACACTTCAGCGCGACGGCCGAGTGCCGGCTCCCGCACGCAACGATCCCACAGCCCAAACCCTCCAGATGCTCCACGACCTCGTAGGCGCTGTCATCACACCCAGATTGCATAAGGCCGTGGCCGAGCTCGCCGTGCAGGCCGCCGCGACCATGGGAGACGACATCGCCAGAGGAGAGGAGGGCTAGGTGACGCGCAATGTTGGTGACGGGGGAACGGCTAGGATGAGCAGAGTAGATCGAAGGTGTAGGCCCCGAAGAGGCGGAGGGCAGGCGGATCCGGACGAGTTGCTGTTGAAGGTCGGAGGACGCGGTGGCCGCGAGAACGGTGCCGCGGCCAACGACGGCGAAATCCAGGCAGCTACGGCCGGGGAGAACGTCCACCTGCAGCGGCACACCCGCATCCGTCGCAGTCCCTAAGTCAACGAGTAACAGCCGCCCATCCTCCAGCAGCGCGATCATCGCGGCGTCCGACTCGCCAGCCGTCGGATCAGGGCATGCCGCCTTCCTGATGCATCCATGCTCCCAGGAAATGGACCGGACAGCCTCTCCGTATGCGGCGAACCCCAGGACATAAAGCCCCGTTGCCGTCCAAGCAATCACTGTCGACCAGTTCGCGCAGCACCCCCTGAGGTCCGGGTCGATCAGGATTGGGGTAAGGGTGGTCGTAACGGGCTCCCCGGCCAGCGCGGGATCCGTGATGAAGGCGGAGAGGCCGCGGAAGAGGAGGGCGCGAGCTCGTCCGCCTGCAGCTTTCATTCATCAAGCGCCTTTCACACCTTGATTTTCACGTGCTTGCTAACCGCCTGCTTCGTCCACTGCCGCCGCGCTCCTCGACCTCCGTCCTCGACGCCAACGCCCCGCACTTGCCACCGTCGCCGCCACCAGTGCTCCCTCGGAGCATCGCAGTCCGGCCGACCCACCACCACCACCGTTGTCGGCCCATTGCGACATCCCCGCGGTCCGCGGTGTCGTATCAGGAAGAACCTCCACCCGTCTGGATAAACGGCCAACTTCCGACCTCCTCCTCGACGAGCGCCAGTGGACCCTGCACTGCACCGTGACGGGCTGGAAGGAGACGAGAAACGCAGGGACGAGGACAGGACCTACAAGCACGGCAGGAGTGATGTCCCGCTACAACAGCCCCGCTGCGCTCGACGAAGCCGTCACCGCCGCGCGCTCGCTGCCCATCGACCGCTCGGGCGACGTATGGCGGATAGACGTCGGTGAGTCGTCCCGTTCGCGCGGCATCCACTTGCCATTCGCCTGCTCTAACTCCATACTTCCGTTGTCGCTCGCGTCGTCGCTTGCAGTCTGCAAGAACCAATTCATCTTGGCCTCAATCTCGAACACCACTGGCCTGATCCGCGCCAGCCTGACCCTACCCTCCACCAACCCTGTCACTGGCGCCCTCCTGTTGGACCTGCTCCTCCAGTCCTCGCTAATGTCCCTGTCCTCCCAACCTCAACTCCGACCTCGATCTATCGCGCTGCAATGTACGCGCAACCCGGACGGCCTCGTCAGCGGCGATTTGTTCCTGGTGCCGTTGTCGTGCGTCGCGGAGTTGGAGGAGCTCATGCGCGGGTGCGGGATCAGCGTGAGAATTCGAGTTAGCATGAGAGCGGAGGAGGCCGCTGAAGAGCGGGAGAGGAACAGGAGGAGGATGTGGGAGGAAAGAACGTGGGCCAGCGTAGCCACGGGGAACAATGCGACCGCGATGGACATGCCCGGGAGCGTGGTGTACGCGCGTGGGGCGCCGACGTACCGTGGCGGTTCGCACGGGTGGCCCGTCAACGGGGACGACCGGAATGCGTTCCCAGCCAAGCGGGGTAAAGGGCGGACCGTGACGGCCGAGGAAGCCGAGTGGTGGGACGGTGGCGGGGGCAATGGGAACGCGGGCAAAGGGGGTGACATGGAGGACGTCAGCTGCTTCAGGATCATCGTGAAGCTGCTCATGCTGGTCCCAGTCGTAAACCTCATCATTGCGAAGCTGAGGCTCGTGGAGGGGTCGAGGCCGCACCGGGGCGTTGCAGGGTCCGCGAACGCGAAGGTTGTGCGTTAGTGATTTGGGCGACCGTGCGGGGGAGGGAATAGGTGGGATAGCTGCAAGTATACTGAGAACGAAGTTGATGGGATACACATTGAGTACTGGCTGTGCGTGCTGCTGCAACATCATTGCTTTGTTGGCTTAGTAAAGGGAGTTTTTTGGCCTTGAAGTATGATTCTGGTTCGTTCGCAATTCTTTTCCTTCTAATCAACTGCGGTGTTTCCTGGAAGATAATTCTGAGAGGTTTGGTGGTTGACACCTCTGCTTTTTGCTGATTTTGGGACACACTGTTCTTCTTATCCGCCCCTTGTTGTCTGCATCATGCAATTACTATACATTTGCCCTTCCTCCACCTAGACGCCATTGTTAAGTTTCGTAAAAAATTTGGCACCAACCTCCATTATATTCATCATACTTGTGATATGATCACACAACAGCCCTGCAAGGAAAGATTTTTTTCTATCCACTCCGGTTCGATGTTGTGCTTCCTCTCCGTTCTCTACCTTGAATCCTCTGTTCTACGGGATTACTCTTACTTTCATGTCTCTCCCGTTTTCTTTCTTCCTCATGTCAGGCGGAACGCAATAATCACATATATGTTTGTACACATATAGGTTCAATATGCCATAATTGCTAGATGGTGATTAACCATTGTTCCAATCCGATAGAAATTACGCTCTTTCCTAGGGAAAGAGCAACAGCAATGGACTATGGTCGAATAAAGTCAAAATTGTGAAACCATGACCTGGTTCACTATCTCGCGTCCCATAAAATGTAAGTGTCGAAATGAGTGGGGGCGCCAAGATGTGGACACAGGTCGATGGCCTTAGCAAACAATTCAAGTCACCGCTCCAACAAATGTGCGCTTGCAAGGTGGTGTTGAATGAGCACTGTAAATGTGTGCGTAAAGCTTAAAATGGGAAATGTTGGCGATAGCTTCCACACCCGACGGCCACGATGACCGTATTCCGTGAGGGAGTGGCGCTGGTGGGCATGTACGTTGTGGCGCGGATGTCTCGTAACTTTAAAAAGGGAAAACGTAATAAAAGAAATAAAGGGAATAACAAACGAAAGCAGAACTGAACGGAATCGAACGGGTCAATTGGTAGAAGTAATCAAACATATAAAGAAAGGTAATGCCGTTATCGCAATATAGATGTGTCATCCGAGCTTCCGCGGATTCAGCCTGGAGCATAGCTCGTCCCCTCGTCGAGTGCTGACAGGGCACTTCGACGTGGTCCATCGTCGACATAGTCCACTGTTCAAATGCAGCCATTTATTCGTATCTGTTCGGTTAGCTCCGGCTCATTCTCATCGTATCAGGTAAAAACCGTTGTTTAGCTATTTGATCAAGTCCGTGATGGCGGTCTTAATCGTTGGCCGTGAGATTGCTCTTCGGATTCGTAAGGTAGACAGGTGACTGGTAAAAGATGTCAAGGTCTGGAGAGCCCAATATCCTGTGCAGGAATCAGTTTCAGTCCTGCTCCGGCGGGAAAATGTCAAGCGCAGGAGTGGTTGTCAGGCGGAACGCAGTATCACGTATATATGTTGGTATACATATAGGTTTGATACGCCATAATCACTATGAGGTGATGCGGCATTAAAGTTCCAAATGTTCTCATCCGATAGGAATCACGCTCAGGCCTTGGGAAAGAGCAACACCAATGGGTTATTGGTGGAATAGAGTCCAAATCCTCAAGTATAGCGAAAGTATGGAGTCTCAGCGAGCGTTGTCTGACGCGAGCAATGGACCCGCCTAAACAGTGGGCAAAATCCACGGGATCCTCCGAAGATCTACTTGATCGCTAATAATTAAAGGACTAGCTACCCCTCATCGACATTAGCTAAGTTTATGAAGATTACTCAGGGAGGCGAGATAAGGTGTAAACACGTGAGATCCAAAGTTGGGTCGATCCCACACTCTATTCAGTGATTAGATTGGACTACGCATGATGTCAATTATGACATTTCATGAACCGATAGTACAATCTGAGTGTACTAATTATGTCTCAGTCTTAAAATGAGACGCATGGCATAAGATCAGTCAGAATATTGTGGCGCATGTCAAACTCCGCACCAATCATTTCGTTTGCCTCAGAGCGTCCAATCAGGCAGAGAGAATGCGCACAATCAACAATTGATTTTCAAATTGCACATCTCAAGTTCAACTCTTGAGCAAACGACGCACCTGTCTTGCTACGAATCCGAAGGGCAATCTCACGGCCAACGAGCAAGACCGCTATCACGGACTTGATCAAATAGCGAAACGACGGTTTTACCTGATAAGTCCCAGGGCACTAGGCAGCCAGGATGAAAAGGCGGCCCCCAAAAAAATTACTCCTGCCAAAAAAAAAAAAACTTCGAAATGTTTATTTGTTGGTTCTAGTTGCATGGCCTTGCTGCCATGCCATCTTGATGACTAGGCAAGGTATACTAACAGCACCTGCTTAAAGCTGCCCTGATAAAAAGTTATAGGCTGAAAGTGTAGAATGAAGTCCTTTGATGGTGATACCACATTCTGGTGTGCTAAAGAACTAAACAGCCGTAAGGATTGAATGATGACCAGTGTAAGCACCCGACCGTGTCTACAAACTGGATAGCTGTGAGGAAAAATTTGTTACTTGTGCTTGACAAAAGTTTTCTGGGGCTAAAAATGTTTATGAGGGCTGTAACGGTTTCTCAAGAGCACAGAAGTCAAAAGATCATGAGAAGCAAAAGAAGACATGTTTTTTAAGTACACTGCCATGTGTACAAACTGGCTAGCTGTCTCGAAAAAAAGTTACAGCAGCAGATAAAGTTTTTTCTGATGGCTGTAACTTTTTTTCTCATTTGTTTGGCAGCTAAAGGAAATCAAGTTTGAAAGATGTCGTGTTTGAGCACCCAATACAGTGTCTACAAGAACCCAATACCGTGTCTACAAACTGGCTATCCGTATGGAAAATAAGTTGCTTCGGTGGCTAGACCCTGTAACATTTTTTCTCAAGAGTACAAGACTCCTCTTTGAGGAAATTATTATGTACAACTTCCAGTTATTATAAAAAACTGCAAAGCTCAGCTTGGCTCCGCACAGAACATGTTACAAATAGTCTCTCAATCATGAGATCACTGGAAGTGGCTACTTTATATTCAAAGAAAAGTTTTTAAGAACCTGCAGTATCTTGCGACGATTTCACAAGCAGAGAAATTGGCGTACAACTATTACGGCTTTCCGTTCTTTCCTGTAGCTGACTGAGAGTCGAATCTTGTTTTGACCGCTGTTCCCGACTTCTGCCGCAGAACTATTAATCAGTTGGAGCCTAGCATCATATTTTTATAGCTTTACACATCAGAGTTGTTCGCAGTGCTGCACCTCACCGGCATTCTGCATGCATCCGAACATTGTTTGTGGCCCTTTGCATGAAAGTTGTCCACTAGAAAAACTGTATCTTTAAAAAAGGCTGGTGCTCTTTTCATGCCGTATGGCCCAGGCTATGTCATACACAACCAAATCAGGTGCTTTGGTGAAACTAAAAATTGTCCTTTAGAGGTAACAGACTAAAAAGTGGTAACAGACTAAAAAGTAAATCCGTACTAAGAGTAGAGCATAGAGAAGGCGTCACTCAATCTTTGGCCATGTCCAGGCCCATAGAAATGAAAGTGATAGCAGATCGAGTGAGGACACCAAAGCAGCCATAATTCCTGCTGTTAAACCATGTTCTTCCTGGTCTTTAAAGTTTTTTCTGCAAGCACCGAACGCCACTTTCAAATTCTTGTTCATTTTATCTTCATACTTGATCTTGGAGCAATATGATCTTCTACGAACTTGCTGATAGAAATTACACACACCTGTCTGAGGATAATAGTAAGCTGCAAGAATTCCTATCTTTCTCCTACCACTTAGAATGATTCCATGACCAAAATCAAGCGGTCGCTTTTGTTTCGTTCAGCTGAATAGCTTCAAGACGTTTTCCAAAAGCAGGAAATGGATATCTTTAATGGATATCTTTCTTGTCTCAATAACAGAACGCGTTTTCTCCCAAACCCTCATGATATCTTCAACAGTACTTTTATTGGAGCGTAATCGCGGCCGTACAGAACGTCCAATCAGGCAGAGGAATGCGCACAATCAACAATTGATTTCAAATTGCACATCTGAAGTTCAACTCTTGAGCAAACGATGCACCTGTCTCGCTACGAAGGTAGAACCACAGACATTGAAAATTGCCTCAGTAACTCACAACCCTTGGGCCGAAGATAGTTTGTCATGAACTCTTTCGAGGTTAGCTGCTCCATTAATTAGAGGAGCATCAATAATCATTTCTCATGCCTGGAACATAAGGGCGGCAAAAACATCATTAAACTCTTCCCAATCAATCATAGAAGATCTAGCACCGTCCGAGTTAGCTGCCACCTTTTCAAACAGTTCACGATGGACGGATTTTCTACGTACGAAAAAACCATGGCTCAAGATTGTCAGTTACTTCGACGCACTCCTCAGCACTTGCAATTGAGGTAGGGGGTCTAGGAGTCAGGTTAAATCTGGCCACTAACATAAAACAATGATCATATATTTTAATGCAAACTCTGCAGCTTTTTGGGGAAGCCAATGGAAACCCCATCACAAACAATAGCCATCGGATCACTGCCGCATAAAGGACAATCCATCCTGTTAATTAGAGTTGACTGTTGCAGCGTACAAAACTGATAGTAGGCCAAGAAAGAGGAAAGCAGTTTTTGTTAGGGCAAGATGACGTTATGAAAGTCTGTAGGTTGAAAGAACTGCTGGATCTTGAAATTGTACATAAATCAATTTTTCAACAGATTTGGTAGCCATGCAGTGTCATGCCCTGAATGAGTAGTTGCAAATTGTAGTCATTGAACATTTGATATGAGAATAGAGTGAAGTTATCTAGGTTGAAGATTCCGTAGTCACCTCAAATATGTTACTAGCAAATGAAGCAACAATCAAACCTAGATCAGGACCATCGGATAAGTTTAAGCCCTCTCTTAAGCAATATGAACATGGATGCGTGTCTACGACACATGTTTGCGGTGGTGTGGAGTCCAGTACATTATCGCATCGCATTGGAATGTGATAACAAAGAGGGATCTATTTCCTCCAAAAATGGCCTCGCAAGCACTTCGAGCCTGCCAAAATTGAGTCGAGTCATCATTGCGCAATGGTGGCCAGACCTCTAGAGACTGTCGAACGCAAAGTTTTGGTTTCCTAGGTCAACGCTTTTTTGGGGGACTACCTCATCCCGCTCAAATTGAAAACCAGGCTGCGGTCTTACTCTTTTAAATGAGATGCTCGACTCGGCGAAAGACATTTCCGCAAAGTTATAGTCTTCCATAAAATATTTAACTACTACTGACGAGGTCGATGATGGAAAATGGTCGATGATTGAAAATACTGACTATCGATGAGTGAAATTACTGACTATTGACGAGGACGAGCAAGAAATTACCTTCACGGACGTTTTAACTCTAATGTTACATGAGAGGGGTGGTGATAAAGTTTGTAAAATCAAATTCCCAAGGAAAAAGAGAATTGAACAAACATGTTTCTTAGCCTTCCATCTCACTTTATTTTATTGGAGTCCCACTTCAAAATCCTCAACCCAGAATTCAATAATGATAAACAATGGCTCGAAAACGTTTGACATCTCGTATGAAAAAATGGCATGACTTCGCCCTTTTGGGTGATATACGATTGCTTATTAACAAGCCACTTTACAAGCCATCGCAACGGCAGCTATTACACTCGCTGGCAGGTCCCTTAAGGCCTTTGGCCACAAAAGTATAGAATTTACTTATTCTTTGGGCTTTCCGCGCTGCCCGTCGGTGGCCTAAACCAGTTTTAACTATCCCGCCTGGTGAAAGTACTCACTCTCATTATTTCCCACACTCATAGACGTAGCCGATCTAAAACCCTGTACAAGCTTCTGTTTAAAGAGGAGGAAAGTAAGTTAGCCAAACTATGTATGTGGTATAACACACTCACTTACATAACAAGCAACGGATTTTACAACAAAGTGGACAGGAAGAAGGGCAAGAGAGAGAGATAATATCATACAATACCTGACCAAGGTCGCGCCCAACCGACCAGCACATGACTCCACGGTTATTACTAGTAAACCCCAGAGCCCACCATGCTGTATCAAGGTTGCCGCAGTCGAGCGTATATCAGCATATATCAGCAATAATTTGACTTGATGGAACCTCAAAAACAAAGATTTGCAGAGCACAACTTTCAAGTGTTAGTACAGATCAAAGGAGTGGTTACCTGAATGCAGGTATGAAATATCCGATGCAGATACCCAGTGCGCTCGACGACGCCTTCTACGACCCTCCCACCTCCGTTCACAGACGACCTCCATTCAGCTCGTCCGCGGATCCAAAGGATCGATGGTGTCGTCAAAAACAGACGGCTTCAAGGCAGACGGCTTCGAGCCAGACGGGGATGGAGCTGGAGACGAGCACCCAGTGCTTTGGAGCGGGCAGTGTGGTAGATTTCTGCAAAATCACGTTAGCTATCAAAAGAATAAGTGACGCCTTCGTGCCAAGGCAGACCTATGGTCACGTTCTCAAGCCCGTTGAGGAGGTCTTCCATCCAGCTTGTGATCTCTCGTGCCTCTGTAGCTGAGCCGTCGCTTGCGCCGGCCACACCAGCCCCCGCACCC
>JADGJL010000277.1:0-19500 GCA_027600665.1 Irineochytrium annulatum | reverse complement strand
GATGTTGGGACGTCAACGAAACCGCCGGGAATCTGGGGTAGCGGCGACATCAGCCGAGGCGGATGATGGCCCGGCGACTGCGATCGGATCGCGGGCAGGGTGAACAGGCGGATGGAGTATTGATCACTCCGGCAATGAAGATGGGAAGTGACAGCGATCAAGTCAATTTACAGCCTGAGTGATCCCACAGCAGAAGGACTTTGCATTCCACTGGACCAGCACGAGCTGGCCCTGCCGGTCCAGTCGCGCGCACCCGCATCCTCCCTTGGATCCCAGCGTCCGTTCGCCCAGCCTCTGGTGGCCGCGCCGGCTCAAAACTTCTGAGCCTCCTTTCTGCTCGCCCACCATCGACAGATCGGAGCCGACCGCGCCCCGCCGCCGTCATGCTGGTCTACGCAGCGGAGACCGGGCTACTGCTGCCGACCCGGCCGTTCCAGCCTGGCGAAGGGTGAGTGGCTCGGTATACCCTTTAACGGCTGGGAGGCCCAGTGGCGAGGGTTCGCCACTAACCTCGGCCGGAGGGATCGCTTGATTAAACTCCAAGTCTCTAACGGTACTCTGTGCCTACGAATCCAGGCTGGATGAGCTTAAGCGCGAAATTCAGGCCCTGACTTCCATCCCTCCAATATCCCAGATTCTGCTGACCGATAAGGGCGCGCAATGCAAGAACGACATGATTGTATCTGCCGTCGCGAGCGGAGGCAACCTTGCCGGGAGACATGAGGTTGGATGGCGACTTCTGGTTTTGACTTGACGGCGACGTGCAGGGAGAGCTTATCATTTTCGTGTTCAATCGCTTGCTTCTCGATCCACGGACCAGTATCGAGTCGTTCATCCGGTAGAACTTGTCTACTGTGGAAAAGTCTCACCTTTCGATCAGGCACACAGTTGAAATCGAGCCTCCCGTACCTTTGGAGGTGTTAGAGCCCATCGTTCCTCATACTCAGCGTGTGTCAGTCTCTCTCGAGCATCAATCAGAGGCCTATCTAAACGCTTTTCGGTCTCATGTCTCGTACGCCATTGCGTTGTCGAAGACGGGAGGAAATCACTTGAATTCTTGCGAAACTGTGCTCAAAGGTTGGGCTGATGACGCTATTTCGTTTGCTGACAGGATGCTTCGCAGAGCAGCGCATCCAAGCGCAGGCACTTAGCGTAGCTGTCACGAATCTCGACGGACATAGCAAATCAGTTTGCGACGGATTTGACTCGTACAATCAGAGGGCTCAAAAGGACTTCGCCAAGCATGCTGGCTTACTCAAAAAGTACCTTAGAACGTTTTTAGCTTGGTTGTTGACTTCTTATAGCTTCCCTTCCGATCTCCAAGCCTTGCACCGGATACCTATTCATCCTAATATCGTGGAGGACCATCGGTTTTTGAGCGACTTCGTGCCGGAGGAGAAGTTGGTTACGTGGGCTGAGAATTGCCGGTCGGCGCATGGTAAGTCGCCTTGATTGTAGCAACATGTTTAGTGTTACGTTAGAACAACTCGTACGCAAGACAGCAAATGTAGCGGAGACCGTAAACGCTATTAAGCAAGGGACCGAATCCGAGAAGAACCAAGTTATTGATTTAGAGTAAGCGTTCGTCATGGCGGCCATGAACTAACATGGGACAGCTTTTCGAAACTAGAAACTGTCGTTGATACCGTTAAGGACCTCGTCGTAAAAATTGATCAACGGCGCCAAACCCTTGAGCGGGATTATGGCCGAGTTGAATCATCGCTCCACACGTTAATGCAGTCCCCGCCTTCGCAAACTCCCGATATAATACAAGCCCTCGACCACCTCTACGAGATTCATCGATCGGAGTACCTCCCGGCACTTACGCAACTCGATACCCAGGTCCGAACGACCTTAAACCTCCTTGCCGAATCACGAGTCTCCCTTTCCCATCACCTCATCCTTCGCCTGCAAAGCATCTCGACGCTGCAAAGCTCCATAGCTGAAATAGGGCCGCTATTATCAACTTTGAGCGGAACGCTATCGTCTCAGTCGCAGGCTTTCTCACATCTTCTTCACGTTCATCGGATGCCGCCTGCTTGGGGCGCGACATTGGTGGAAGTCGCTCGGAGAAAGGAGTATGTGAAGGTGTTTCTCAGCAAAGCGAAAGAGATGGCCGAGGTACTTGCGAAGTTTCGGAGTCAGGAGGAGAAACGGAGGGAAAACTTCAAGGGGGAGATTGAACGGTATTTGCCTCAGGGCGTGGTGAAGGGGTTGGAGGACAAGCCGCCGAGCTGCGAGATTTCCGTGTCTGGGACCAAGGACGGATTGCCTGATATCAGCCGTAACGACGTCGTTGATTTTGAGAAGCTTGTTGCGAACTTACGGACGGCGATGAACGAGGTAGACCCGGGTAGCTCGACGGCGACCGGGACGACGATTGGCGGGGAAGGGCAGAGTGACTCGATTAGCAAGCTGCATGCTACGATGGTGAAGATGGGCGGACAGGTCGATGGGATTGAGAAGGAGTTTGAAAGGATACTGGGCAGAAGCGGGCTGTGTAAAGGTCTTGATGAGGAGGTTGCAAGGCTTCGCCAGGAGCTGGCGGCGCTGAGGGGCGCCACGAAGGGATTGAGCGGGGAGGGGAGCCCCAGAATGCGAAACGGCATTGGTGGCAAAGCCGTTAGTGTTGGCGCTTTCGACGGTCGGGATACTGAGGGGTACAGTAGCCGCGCTGAGGAGACAATCAAGGTGAACTAAAAATGTGTGTTGTATATGTGTACTAAATACTCGCCATAGGCGTACGAGAACCGGATTAAGACGCTAGAGAAAGTCCTCCAACAGAGTTATCAAATGACCTCAAGTCAAACCAAGAGCGAGGAAGGAGCGTTACGGGCGGCTTTGGCTGCACTGCAAGCCGATAATAAGGAGCTACGCGAACGCGTCGCGAAGGCAGAGGCAAAGTCGTCTGAAGCCTGGACCAGTGCAAGCAATGCGGAGGAGCGAGTCAAGGTTGCAGAGAATGGAAGGAAGGTGGCTGAGGAGGAGAGAGATTCCTACCGGGTCCAATTTGGGGTTGCAGAAAAGGATGTCGGCGACTTGAAGAAGGAGATTGCAGGGCTCATCAGGGATCGTGGCGCGCTGGTCGGCGAGTTCGACCGGGTTGCTGGGTTCGTGCGGGAAGTGTACGCTCTCCTCGATGCCTGCTCGCAAGCCTTGACGGTACACGAGGCCGGCGCGCCGGAGCTAACGGGTGCGATACCGGTCCCGGAGAGAGCATCGCCCATCATCGTACGATCCGCAAGCACCCCTTCAAATAACGCCGCCTCCCCTCTCGTCCCGCCCTTATCGCCCTTAATGGGCCACCGCCACTCGATATCTATCCAGCCGACAGGCTTCACCGAAAGCTCACCGCCCATCGTCTCGCCTAGGACCCCTGGGATCTCCGGGTTGGGCGTTCCCGCACTTATCTCTCTCCGTAGCGACGAGCGAGAGATTCGGAGACGGCTGCGGGAGCTTGAGGATGATATTAGATGCCAGACGTTGGAGCTGGTCGGTCTCCAGCGCGAAAATGCGGCTTTACGGGTGCAGCAGGCCCAAGTGTTAGAGGACTCGGTGGAGGAAGATTATGACGAGGAAGACGAGAGCAGCGGGGTTGGAAGCGGGAGGCGAGCAATGGTGTCGCTTGACGAGATGACGGGCGGGATTACGGAAAGGGATGATGGGGAGGCAGAGCGTCTTGCTATTATGATCGCCGACCTCAATAATGAGATCGACGGTCTTCGGGCGACGCTTGCGGCGGAGAACAATCGATATAACGTTTTAGGGGAGTTGCTATCGACCGAGCAGGCGCTGCGGCGAGAGTCCGAAGACGCAAAGCGATTAGTGTCTGCGGACCTCGAGAATGCGAAGGAGGAGTTGCAGAGGGTGGCGAAGGAGTCGCAGGATAGTGTTGCCGTTCAATCGAAGGCACTGGACGAGGAACGTCGGAGAGCGGAGTTGCTGGAAGACGAGCTGCGGGCATTGAAGAGCGCAGTAGAGAAGGCTGACGGCGACCTACAGGAGGAAAGGTTAAAGTTGGAGCACGGCGAGGCGAAGATAGAGACCTATCAGGCCAAGGTGCGATCTTTCGTCGAACAGCTGGAAGACTGGCAAGTGGTTTGGAGACTGGCTATGGAGCAGGTCGCGGCTCGGCATGAGGCGATCACGCGCATCGGTACGGCAATAGCACGGTTCGAGGGGGCAACTGGGAAGGTGTTAGCATCGATTGGGGGCAATGCACCGAGCAAGGCGGTCTTAGACCTTGCTCGGAGTGTCGTAGCGGACGGCGTAATGGATAACGACGAGGCGGCAGGGATAACTGCGGGGCTGGAACCGCCGCCTCTGGAGCTAAAAGCCAGCAACCTATTTGACAGCCAAAGCTTCGCGCACAGTGAGATGGATGGCTCGAGCCCGTCAAGTCGTATCTTTAGCTCGGGGAATGGCTTTCCAGCTGGGGTTGGAACGGCCAGTGCTATCGGTTCGTCGAGTGAAGCTGAGGTCGCAAACTTTGCGGAAGTCCTAAAGGAAGCATACTCAAAAGTGGCTGGAGTGAAGGAGGCATTCGACATCGGTACATGGACGGGCACCGTTGTGGAGGTGGTCGACGGATTCCGAAGTCGTTTCGAAGCACTACGAGGTAAAATCGATTTTCCCGATTTTTTACTTTTGCTTAATGTTGATTAGATGTCCTGCTTAATGAGCTGAAAGAGAAGTCGGGGAAAATCACATTTCAAAGGTTGCCATTTGAAATATGATGTCGTTACTAAATGCAGGTGAAGATTTCAGACTCACGACCTTGTGCTCTTCCTCCCTACTCGGAATCCGAAAGCCTGGGCAGCTTTTAATGTCAACGCACCTCACTACTTCCTGTCGACGGAATCAAGTTTACGCTTCCCGACACAGATGAAGAATCGCGATTGGATTCTTGCAAACATCACCAGCATAGACGCTCGAGTGGCGTCAGGCCGGCAAGACCCGAGTCGAAATCCCTTCGGGTTGGCGGAGGGCACTCGGTTTTTTTGGTGCGAGGTTGAGGACGCCGGTTACGCAGGAGCTAAAGCCGAGACTCGTCAACCGCCGCCTAGAAAGCCGCCAGTGGCACCGGACGATAGTGGGTCTGGGTCTATCAGCTTAAACGCAAGCCAAATTGTCGTCAGTGGGACCAAGGTTGGTGTAGCTACGGACGATGGGAAGGATAGATCTAGCATAAAGCACAGCCCCGCGTAGGGTCTTTATCTTTCTTTACTTGGGAAGTTTAACAAATAATCTATTATTTGTTGCTATCTGTTGCATACATTGATATTGGCAGTTCATTTTAGGAGCCACCCTTAATATACTTCCGAATGTGGTAGCATCATTCACCTGTTCGGTGAAACAGTGAGTGGATTCTCCCGTGCATGATCCGGCCCAAATCTACACTACCGCCAATACAATCGAGCAAGAGCGACGACTTGACGTCCATTCTACTGTCTATGTCGACGATCTCATCCCTGATGAACCCATGGCGAGGAGGGGGCGCCGCTGCCGGATCGGGTGGTGGCACGTACGATTCATCGTCTGGCACCTACATCCAGCCTGGGACGACGGCGTCGATGTCGCCCTTGACGTTCTTGAAGACTTCAGCATTTGGGGATCGCGCGCGGAGGCTCGTTCAGCTGGTGAACTCCATGAGAGACGCTGGCGCCCACATGGATCTGGACCTTCCGACGGTGGTTGTCTGCGGAAATCAGAGCGTCGGAAAGAGCAGTCTTATCGAAGCGCTTTGCGGCGTTGTTCTTCCGCGGGCGGAGGGAACGTGCACGCGATGTGTCGTTGAAGTGAGGATGGTTGAGGCTGTCGATCATGCTGAGCTAACTAGCGTCAGCAGCCCAGCCACGTCCCCGTAAGTTCTTTCGATTGTTTTCGGAGGGCTTAACCAGTGATTTAGAGCCGCAGAGCCGAGAAATACTGTGTCAACACCGTCAGGCTGGAGCTGCTCAATCAAACTGCGCCTAGAATATGATGCGACAGGCAACCAGCTGAAGAACTTCAAGGAGGTGCCGTTTGGAAAGGAGATTTTCAATCCCGATGATGTGGAGATGGCTGTCAGGAGGGCTCAGAAAGCGCTATTAAATCCTTCGATGGAGGCGTCACGATATTTGGATACCACTTTCGACGACCGGACCGCTGCTTCGAGGGACAAAGAGGCCGCATCGAATGAATTGAAGTTCACGCGGAACATCGTTTGCGTGGATATTCATGGTGCCGGAGTGAACTTAACGTTGATCGACCTTCCGGGAATTATCCGCAGCGTTGACAAGAAGGAAGATACCCCGTTTATTGAGATGATCCAGGACCTGGTTCGTCGATACGTGTCGAATGAGCGGGCGATTATTGTGGGGACCATAACGTGTAAAGATGAAATTGATAATCAGGTTTGCTTATCATTTGGAGCATGCCCGTTCTGACGGACACAAGGCTATCGTTCACATGGCGAAGGAGGTGGATCCCCAAGGCACACGAACCATTGGTGTTTTGACGAAGCCAGACACGATCGAGTCGGGAACGCACGACCGGTGGCTTCAAATCCTTCTTGGACATAACTATCAGTTAAAGCTTGGCTACTGGATGGTGAAGAATCCGAATAAGGCGGATTTGGATAGGCGGATACGCTTTGACGAGGCGAGAGCGAAGGAGGAGACCTTTTTTGCCTCCCACCCGCCTTGGTCTAACCTCCGTCACCAACTCGACCGTTTCGGGGTTGATTCCCTTCGACGAGAAATGGGCCGTCAGCTGGCGTTGTTGACCGACGCCAGTCTTCCTGATCTGAAGCAAAAGACAGAGGAGGCGATGCAGAATGCCACACTGGAGCTTTCAAAAATGCCGCCTCCGCTTGGAGAGAATTCGAGGATTGAACTTTTGCAAATGGTTCGGCACTTTTCAACGCATCTTGGCTATAATCTGTCGGCACATCAAGATTTTAAAGCGTTCTATCAACGGATACGAGGGCATTACGAGTCTTTTAGAAGAGCACTTTATGCAACCAGGCCGGTGTTCGCCTTAGATCGGAAGCCGACGCCTGCCACGTCCTCGTTATCGTCGGCAATGGCCTCGACATCGTTGACGTCCTCCGTATCCTCCGCGATCTCGTCCGTGCTTTGGAGCGCAAGCGGTATGGATGATAGTAAGAAGAAGGACGCCGCGAAACATGCGGCCGGATCCGGTCCGAACGGCGCTTCTGTTACCTCGCCGACTCCCGTTTCAAAAGACGCCGAGATAACGGTCGATATCAACCGTCCTTTGACGCTCTCAGACGTGCGTCGCATTATCGATTCACAAAAGGGAAGAGAGCTTCAGGGATATTCGCCTTACGGAGCGTTTACTTTCATCGTCTCGAATTTTCAAGAGGAGTGGGGAAAACACGCGGTCGCCTGCTTATCGAATGTGTCGCAAGAATTGCACCTTCTGGTTCAGAAACTTACAGATGACGTTTTTGGTCGATTTACGAATCTTCACGGCCAAGTTCGGTTGGTACCCCATTAGGATTACGCTTGCTAAATCATGTGCAGGTTTGTAATCCAGGTCGTACAGTCGGAGCTTTACAGAATCACGCTGGAATTGATCAACAATCTGGTCGTCATGGAGCGCCGGTATCCCTTCACCATGGGCTCTGAGGACTTCAACCGGCTGAAGTCGACGGCACTTCACGAGTTTAAAGCCCAGCTCGAACTTTCGCGCACGTCGTCTTCGTCTATTGCTAGCTCCGGGAACGGCGCGAACGGCGCAGGTCGACAGGATTCGGTAAACAAAGCCCTGGCGGCGCTCGCGGAGCTGGGCTACACTGGATTGACGGGCCGGGACTTGGTGCGATTGCGGGACAACCCTGACGATGACGAGGTGCTTCACGTGATGGCTGCCTCCGACGCCTACTTTCGGCTGGCCTTTAAGCGGTTGGGGGATGTGTTGCCGATGCACGTCGACTTCCACTTTTTGTCACGGTTTGGAGACGGGATCGAGAAGGAGATGGTGGCGCGTTTGGGCGTGCTGGAGAAGGATGCCGCCGCCGTTGCAGGGATGGTAATGGAGGACCGGTTTGTCGTTGAGCGGCGGAAGGCCTTGCAGGACCAGCGGGCGCGGTTGGAGGTTGTTTGGACCACTCTTCACAATTTCAGGTTATAATCTACAACAATAAATACTTTTCGGCGCTGTAATGAGAGTGCTAACAAGGGAGGGGTGAAGATGGAGATCGCGAAATAATGTCGAAGTTACTTCCCAACGCACTGCGAGGCATTCTGGTTGATCTCTCCGGGACTCTGCATGTTGAGCATGAGCCGACGAGGAACGCGGTGTCGGCCCTCAAGAAGCTGCGGGGATCGAGCCTGAAGATTCGCTTTGGTTTGCGTCTCGATTAAGGCGCCCGCTGATATGTTGCGGAAGTCACGAACACAACGAAGGAGTCGGTCTCTGCCCTGTTGGAACGGCTGCAAGGGATCGGGTTCGATATTACGCGGAAAGAGATCTTCACGTCCATGATAGCTGCCAGAGCGATAGTGGAGAAGCGAGCGTTGAGGCCGCTCCTGCTCCTGGCAGACGCCGCGATGCCCGAATTTGATGGAATAGACACTGACGACCCCAACTGTGTGGTCGTTGGGCTGGCGCCGTCTCTCTTCGAGTATGAGAGCCTGACGAATGTGTGAAGAATGCTTTTTTAATGGGATTTGATATTCTTGGCGGACCAGGCAATGCGTGTTTTGCTAAAGGATGGCGGCAGTGAGCTTATTGCGATCCACAAGGCGCGATACTTCCAACGGCGGGACGGCCTCGCGCTGGGGCCTGGGCCGTTTGTAACGGCTTTGGAATATGCTACCGATAAGAAAGCGACCATCGTAGGGAAGCCGGCGGCGGACTTCTTTCAGCTTGCGCTTGACGACATGGGGATCGCGCCGGAGGCGGCCATTATGATTGGGGATGACGTCAGAGATGATGTCGGCGGTCAGTGCTTCTTCAATGCGGAAGTCGGTGTAATCGTTTATTACAGCTGCAATCAGTCACGGCATGCGCGGCGTTCTTGTGAAGACGGGGAAGTATCGAGCAGGCGATGAGTCCAGCAAGGGATGCACGCCAACTTATGTCGCCGACAGCTTTGCCGATGCCGTCGAAATAATTTTGGGAGAGCTGAGAGAGCAGAGTCGGGGCTAGTTTTTTTAATCTGCCTATGAATGTATATGTCTTAATAACACATGTTCGTGTAAGTGTAAGTTGTTTACAGCGGTCGTTTTTGGCTTTGTGACCGTGTCTTTAAAGGTGTGTCTCATTCGTGGCCGTCAACGATGCCGCCCTTCTCGTCGTTCGCCATCGAGTCCAATGTCAAGGAGATCGAGGTCCAGCCAGGCGGCGAAATCATCGTGTCGGTGAGTGGAAGGCCGCGACTGAGGCTGCGACGAATGCCAACGACTAAGGTCTTGACGGACTCCAAAAAGGGCCATGTTGTTCTCGTACCGAAGGGCGCCATACCAACTCCTCGCCTGATCATCGAGTTGAAAGGCGTCTGCCGTGCGAAGTGCGTCTCGCTTTCGTGATTGACACAGTCGTTAGCTAACGAGGACGTCCCGCAGATGGATGGACGTCCAGCAGCATAAGGGCGAGTACGAGCTGGTCTCGGTCAAAAGGAGTCTCCTACAGGAGGGGCAGGCCCTTCCCACGCCGGATGCCAGCGGGAAAGTCATCGTGCCCTTCGAGATCGACTTCATGACGCCCCGAACGCGCTTCCTGTTCCCGCTGTCGTTCAAAAGCAAGCACGGGGAGATATGCTACTATCTTAGAGCCGTCTTGAATTGGGTGCCGTTTTTGCCTGAGACGGCCGTCTGCCAGAGCCCGATTGACGTTTTCGCGCCCTGGGCTGACGCTCCACCGCCAGCGGAGGAGTCCATTTCAATGACGGATAGGAGCGCTGAGGGTGGAACAGCACCCGGCGACGCGCTTGGTGAGTTAATCGTTCTGTGGCTGATTCTGACTACTGTAAAAGGATTGCATGCAAGCAATCCCAACTTTGTTCTTCGACCGCGGGCGCTCGACAACCTCCTCCCAGCTCAGAAATCCGACTTCAATGAATCGTACTCCTTCGCGAACCCGTCGAGCTCGAACCTTCGCCCATCCGTCGAGGTTGGCGCCACTAGCACGACGCCTGTCCCCTCGTACCCATCTTCCGCAGAAGGCGATCAAGAAGCAGCAGACGAGCTATCGGATCTCGACGGGGAAACGCTTGTCCGACCGTCGGCCGCGGCCCGGGGGGTTCCACAAGCCGCTGTGACTTGGTCGGCAGTAAATATCACAATTACGGCCCCGACGTTGCCGTCTGGAAGGCGGAACACATCGGAGTTGCTTCATTCGCCAGAATTGGATGCCATGGACAGCTTTGAGATGTCGGACCACGAGCCGCCATTCCAACTCGAAGAGGATATGGAGATGGATGAGCCTGCGGTTTCTGATGGCGCCAGGAGGTCTTTGGAAGGTGTGGAGCCGATGGGGGAAGGCGATAGAGATACCGATGTCGCGCTGCAAGGAAGACCTCGTCCTCAACGTCGGAGGTCCTGCAGATCTGAGGCGGAGCTGGCCCACTTCGCAGGCGAGGCTAGCGTCCCTGAGACGCTGCTGTCGATTGGGGAAATCGAGCTGTCGACGTCAATACCAGCTGATTCTTTCTTTCGGACGGAACGAAGACTGCCAGAACCGCGCCCCGTCGCCGCGGAAGTGGCCGGTGAGACTACTGATCATCTCGCGGCTGGCGAAGAAGAACCACCTCCGCCAGCGCTGGAAATAGAAGGGGATGTTGAACAAGCGAGCGCTCCAGAGCAGGTGGTGGCGGCAGACGCTCGTGGCGGACGAATGGAAATGCGAGCGAAGTCAACGGCGAGGGAACGATCAAGGTCGAGGAAGCGGACGGCGATTACGATTGGCTCGCTCTGGTTCCGACGAATGCCTATGGAAGGCGGTGACTCCGCCATCAATCCCGATGTGGGGACATCTACCTCGGTGGACATTCTGCGAGACGCCAAGTTGACAGACGATGGGGACAGCGAGTTGGGGAAGGCGAAAGCGAAAGGAGGCTTAATGAAACTCTTCACTGGTCGAGGACAGCGCAAAAGCTTCTCGAACGGGGACCAAATGCAGTCGCCCGCTGCGTCTTCGGTGCAGTCGCCTCATCTGCGTAGTCGCGGGGTATCGGACGCCGACCAGCCGGCGGCGGCTGTAGCCGCGGCTACGCCGACAGAACAGCTCGTAACGACACCGACAACACATCCTGTCCGAATCGCGTCGGAGCCTTTAAGCGCAACTTTCGCACACGCCCCGCTTTCCTTGGAAATCACCACCGCGCACTCGCTCCCTTCCCCTCCGCCCTCGCCTCCGTCGGAGGTGAACCCATCCCCCCAAAACCCACTCAAGTCGATCCCCCGGTTCCGGATTCTCATGCCCCGGACCATTTTAGGCCCGGCCAACACGGTCCCGATCCACGTGCATCTTGCGTCGCTACCGGCGAACAGGAAGATAGTGTCGCTGACGTTATCCCTGACCGCAGCCGTCACGTGGGAGGTCGATGGAGCGCAGACGACGGAGAGGAAGGTGCTAGCCGAGGTGGCGATGGAGCCGGAGCGGAGCGACCAGCTGTGGAAGAAGACGGTGCACCTGTCGGTGCCGACGAAGGAGGAAATGGGCGGGTACGGGTTCCCGTTCCAGAGCCCGATGGCGACGTTGCTGCATTATGTAAGCTTGAGAGCTCTATCTCCACTTCTTGCAAAAGATTTACTTACGTGTTGCCTCAGGTTTCGGCGAAACTTGTGCTTTCAAAGAAGAACGTCCTTGGACTGACAACCAAGGAATCGTTCGTACTTGGAAAAATTAGCATTATCATGGTCCGGCAGTGATGGCAATCGACGTTCTTCTCATTTGCCGACGTTTCCGTAGTCTTCTTTATTAATAGGGAAAATAATAGAGCAGATATTTTATGGTGGTCATCGAATTATGCCCTGTATCATACCAGTGGCAGCATAGTATCCGGTTTTCGTTGGATTTGAGGACACAAAGGTGACTCAGCACTACTCGGGCTGCAATAGCAGTTCAAGCTCGAAATTGACTTTATTTGCGCATCAACTCGAAAACTCCTGAGCGAAAAAACAACCGCCAACCATCAAGCCGTTGGCCCGACCCCCCCAAGTGGACCTCCTCCAATATAACAACCCGCACGACCAGCAGATCACACCGCTTACTGCTGAAGTGCCTTCTCACGCCTGCGGTCACGCTCCTCCGTGATGGTGAGCCTATTGTAAAAAGCATAAGCATGAGTAAGCGATTACAGCGGATAAGAAAGAAATGGCAAGAAAACAATGACTCACGCAACACCCTTGCCCTTGGGCAGCGAAATCCAAGGCTTGCCGGGGTGGCCGATGATGAAGACGTTGTTCAGCCTAGTGGCGAAAGACCGGTCGAGGGCGTCCTTGACGTGGACGATGTCGAAGCCGCCGTGGTGCCTCTCGCGGTGGGTGACGACACCGATACGGCCGATGTTGCGGCCGCCCGTAACGTAGGCGAGGTTGCCGACCTCGAACTTGATGAAGTCCGTGATCTTACCCGTCTCAAGGTCAAACTTAACCGTGTCGTTAACCTTGATCAGGGGGTCCGGGTAGCGGATGGTCCGGCCATCGTGGGTGACGATGAACGGGATGCTCTTGCCACCGACCTTCACCTGCTTTACCTTAAGGAGCTTGTACTGTGCGAAGGCAAGATATCAGCCCCGACAAAAAAAAAATCCAACCGAAACAATGCAAGCGGAAAAAACAAACAACCAACCTTGGCCTCCTCCGCGGTAATGCGGTGGATGGTGTAGCGGCCCTTCGCATCGTAAATGAGACGGAAGTTCTCCCCGGTCTTCTCGATGGAGATGACATCTAACCACCACCAACATAGAGCGGTTAGCAAATTCCTAGCCCTACCAACCTCAACCGAGTAGAACGCCAAAAAAAATTTTACGCTTACGCACCCATGAAGCCGGCCGGGTAGGTGTGGTCCGTGCGGACCTTGCCGTCGACCTTAATGAGCCTCTGCATGACGATGGACTTGGACTCCTTGCCCGTGAGGGCGTAGCGGAGACGGTTGCGGAGGAAGATGATCAGGGGCAGGGACTCCCGGAGCTTGTGGGGACCGGGAGAGGGACGAGGAGCCCACGTGCCCGTGAGCTTGTCCAAGAACCAGTTCTTGGGCGTGGCAAGCTGTGGAGGACGAAAAAAAAGCGGCCGTATCAGCAACGAGACCAAAGAGAGGATGATGAAAGACAACAGAGCAATACTCACGCGCTTCAAGTGCTTCTTCTGTCCCCTCGGCTGTGATAATAAGGCAGTTAGCATCCTGTTCAATAGAACCGAAGATCCTTCGCGTCCCATTCGCGCATCCTGCAAGCTCGCCCTTCGGCCTCCGATCGATCCCCGGCAACGAAGCAGCGCACTACGGCATACCCCATCCTCAACCGTTCGCGTCAGAAGGCGGCCCCGGGAGCACCCAGTGCACCGAACCAACCCCCCAGCTGGCCCTCGCGACCGCCTCTACTCCCCGCTCCCTCCAAGGCCCTCCAGATCGTCTCCGTCATCGCCTCATTCCTCGGCTCCTCCTCTCCTCGTCTCGCGCAGGCCGCGGTGGGGTGCATACCATGGCGTTGTCCTAGTCGAAAAAATGGACTGACAAGTCGTCTCTTAGGGATGCGCTGCGCCAGGTCATATTAAGACGCACACACAGCTCCCGAGCTGTCCCTCGTCTGCCGCGCCTCCTCTTCCACATTCTTCGTAATCACGCGACCTCATACTGTTCCCGCTCTTCGACCTTTTCTCTTCTCTCCCCTTCCTGTCTAAATACTCGCCCGGTATCGGTGTCACTTCGCGCGGACCGTCCACCGTCAGCGCCTGCCCACACTCCGCACTCGTCACGGGAACGGGGATGACCATATGTCAGCATATAATTGCGAAGGTCATGCTCTATCCTGGTGGTTATGGCTGCCTCTCGGCCTGCAGGCATTATGAAAAATTTAACCACTGTAGAAAATCCATATTGCATTTTACGCGCTAGGTTGCAGAAGTAATCGATCCAGCCTGCTCATCTGATAAATATCTCCAAGATAAAGGCCGTTGCTCGTTGTTTATTCCAAATCACGAGAAATGCTGTTGATTGTTTATCGTCTGTTTCAGGACGTCTCAGCTGCTGACAACAATTGGCAGAATAATCGACTTCGCTGTCAACACAAGGAATCATCATCGTGAACCGTTCACGCAGGGCAGGTGAGGGCCTTCTCCAGTGTCGTCGCGAGGGCGCTGTGGACTGCGGAGTTGGTCGACTTCGGCGTGGGGACGTCGGATCAGAGTCGTGGACCTGCAGCGCACGGACGCGGATGTGGAAGGGGGGCGCAGGCGGGACGCGATTGAGGTCGGCAGGGGATGGCGAGGGCGGGCTTCGAGGCCGGGCGAGGAGTGGGGTCGACGATTCCAGAAAGCCGGCGATTTGCTGGTGGCCACCGAGCTGGGCCTCATCGCTGATCCCACAATTCCTAATCAATCGCTCTCCACCACCTCCTTGTTCCTCGCATCTCATACTCGAACGTACAGCTTGGTTGGACGATATCCAAGTTGATTACAAGTAACCCGAGAACACCTCCCACCGAACCATGGCCGTCGAAGCAAAGGCCTCGGCCGACCTCCAGGAGCTCCCGTCCGCGACCCTCCTGACCTCTGCCAGGTCCAACCCGGGCTTCTTTGTCATCGACTCGCAGCCTTTGAAGCATCCCGCCGGGAAGCCGTACCATCTGGAGGCGCGCTTCCGCGCCAGGAGGCGACGGTCCATGTTTACGGCCTCAACGCTGGACCTCCACCTCTCCAGTCATGACGTCGCCAACAAGGCTTTCATCGAAGCCAGGAGACAGAAGCTACAGCGCCGGCACAGTCACATCAAGGGCGTCCTTGCCAAGCACAGACACGACCTGAACCAGGATGACCCGGTTGGGAGGGAGAAGATTCAGGAGGCGCTTGAGGCTGCGGAGCTGAACAGGAAGACCATTCTGGAGCGTCAGGTGCGTTCTCGTCGGCATTAGACTGCTTTGTTTTGCGAAATGCTGATGCGCCATTCTACACAAAAGGTCAAGTCCTGCGCCATTCAAGTCGCCCGAGCGCGTGAGATCGCGGCCGCGCAACAGAAGAAGGAGCAGGAGGAGCTGCTCGCGCGCCGCCAGGCCTTGGAGGACCGTTTGTCCGCCTCGGAGGCCCGCCGCCGCGCGTTCCGTTCCACCCCGCGTTCCAGGAAGCTGAGCGCGAACGAGCTCGTCGACGACGGGACAGTCGTGCACGAGCTGCCTTCGTTGCTCAACTCGGCCGCGTCGTTGATTCAGCGTTGGTACCGCGGCAAGGCGGCCCACGCTGTTGTAAAGGAGTGGGACAACTTGACGACTGCGGGCCACACGAAGCCGGCGCTCTCGGTGAAAAATGCGCAGGCAATGAGCTTTGAGGAGTTCGCGGGTTGCATTCAGTCGCAGGTGGTGATCAAAGGCGCTGGAAAGGTGTTGGCGTTGCTAGAGCAGCTGAAGTCGTTGGCGCCTCGAAAGGTGCGTTCTTTCGAATGTTTTGCGGTTCCTGACGTAGGTTTTGCTTTAGGAGGACGCTGAACAAGAGAGGGGTCGGTCGACGAAAAAGCAGGGCGCAAAGAAGGAAGAGCCCGCTGCTTGGAAAAACGCCAATCGGATCTTTTTGAGTGCATTTATCATCGTCGCTCACACTTCCGAGATCATGCCCGTGCTTGGGGCAGAAGAGGAGGTGAGGAGGAGCAATTTTCTTGCGTTTATTAACCTCGTCGTTATCAGATCGTCCAGCGTGCAGCTGCCGACTTCTTAGTGAAGTTCGAAAGATGGGCCAACTACATTCGCGCCTTTAACGGCCCGGATCGCATGGCGCTTACTCTGACACTACTGAACTCGTGGATCACGTATTACGACAGTTTCCAGGCGTGGAAGGAGAGGGATACTAAGAACATCATTGAAACAATCGTCTCCCACTGGATGGAGCTGGAGCGCTTGTGGATCTCGGTCAAGGACCAGGTCGACGCCGTCGCCCAGTGGAAGCCCCGAATCGAGCAGCAGCAAAAGGTGCTTTTGAACCGCCTGAAGCGATTCGGAGACGGCGCACTCCAGAGACTTAAGGACGAGCGCACGGCACTCTTGCTCGCAACCACTGGCAACGAGATGATGGACGACGATGAGGTTTACATCCACGAGAGATCTGACAGCAACTCTTCGTCGTCCTCGTCCATCCCGATCAACCGCGCGGCCGCCAATAGGACGCCCAGCCCGTCCCCGCCAGACTTTGACGTCCTCTCGACCTCTCCGCAGACTTTCCCGACCAAGTTTATGAGGAAGCGTCCGGACTCGGTCACGGCGCGGTCGCCCAGCGATAGGAGGCGCCGCAGCAGCGCGAGGTCGTCCCCCTCTCCCACGCCGGACTCCCCGCGTCGTGACAATATGTCCCTCTCACGCCCGTCTACGCCGTCCATCGTAGCCGATGATGGTAACGCCGACGCCGCGGAGGCTGGAGGGAGGATCCCGGATCTGTCGAGTGTCGCGGCGTCTTTCGGAGCGTCGTTCTCGAACGAGCAGCTCGCGCACGAGCTTACTCTGGATCCGGACTTTGCGTTGAAGAAGCCCGTGCTGTCGCCGTTGGAGGTTAGGGTCCGCGCTATCGCGAAACAGGCATTCTTCGACAATGTTCGGGAGACGTTTGCGAACGGGGATTTGATGACACATGTGCCCGCTTTTGTCAGCGACATTAAGAAGGTAAGCCTTTGGTTACGGAATGGCATAGTTTACAGTTTACTTTTAGCAACTGCTGTCGATGGTGTCGGAGAAGGGTAAAATCTCGGCGGAAATTAACGAGATCCTCGATATGGACATGCTGCGCCAACAGATCACCCACAAGATACTGAATCTGCAGGCGCTGCTTGGCTACATCGTCCACAAGATGGGCCAACTCTGCGCCCCGCTTCGTGACGGCGCCGTCCGCGCCATTTCGGCGAAGCTCTCAGCCCCGCAGCTGCTTAACCCGGAGATCCTTACTTCAGTGTTTGAATCCATCCTGGACCTTCTCGACGACATGCGCCTCGATCTTGCCAACTACAAGCTCCAAAGCCTCCGCCCCCACCTCCGACCCCAGGCCGCCGAGTACGAGCGGAAGAAATTTGCGAATGCCCTCCAGCGCGGCGAGGCCACCCTCGATCGCACTAAGGCGTGGCTTGCCGGCGCCTCCCGTGACGCCGAGAGCGTTGCCCGCGCCCGTAACCCGGAGGGCGTTGAGATTCCCGAAAACAGGGTCCGCTTCACCGATATTTTCCACGACGCCATCCTTGCGCTCGTCTTCTCCCCACCCGACGCTGCGGGGCGGAGGGCCGACGCGATGCCAGAGACCCTCACGCTCGACGCCGAACGGTTGGTTCGGTTCCAGGAGGAAGGGCAACGTCTCACGGTCGTCGCGGCCCTGCTCATGTTGACGCAGAACGCCGTGCCCGAAATCAGGGGCGAGAGGGGCGCGCTGATGGCGCTCAAGGACACGCTTATGATCCTCCTGACGAGCTCAGGGGCCGCCGATCAAGGCGGCGAGTCCGACATCACGGTCGATAACCTTTCGCTTCAGATCATCTCGAGCGTGTCGTCCTTCTTGACCTCCCGGCGTCAAACTCTTGCGAACGCCACCGGCAAGGCGGAACTGACGCCGGCCGAGCCCGTCGAGCTAAGCGCCGAGCGCGCCGCTCTGATCCGGACCATGACGAGCAAAACGCTTTCGACGAAGGACCCGGTATTTGGGCTTTTGAGAAGAAGGATCCAGGCCGTCGTGAAGGCGCACGTCGTGTCGGGCGTGTTTAAGCGGGAAGGGCTGGAGAGGTCGGGGCTGGACATCGTGAAGACGGAGCTGGAGGCATTTAGCGTTCGCGTCGCGACGTGGGTTCGGTTCAACGGGGAGGTGTATAGCGAGTGGTACGATGGGATCCTGAGGGAGGTTGTTGCATAAATCACGGCCGGAAAGAAATAGTTAAGCTGCTGCACACAACAGTCGATTTTTTTAAGGCGCATTTATTTGTACTTTTTGGTTCGTTTTGCTCCCTTGGCTTTATGGTTATGGAGTCTTATCTATCGTAGTGGTTATGCATATATTCATCGGATTTCGCAGATTTAGTCTAACGGCTCCCCAATAGTTCTGCATAGCATGCCGTGTTCTTCTTCACATTCAAGCAGATAGTGTTGTACTGGTTTATCAGTAGTTAAGCGAACAAAGAAAACTTCAATTGTGTTTGCTTCGGGGTCTAAATCAGCTCTTGCAATGCTGCAGGATATTGGCTTACCGCCAGAATAGGACCAGCTTGCATTGTGACAACCCTCAACGACCCTTCATCGCGCGCCGATCTGTAAATCTAAACAGAGGTAAATCCTTACACAACCTGATCGTGAGTGAGGGCTACCCGACCACGACGCACGCATGGACGCTGCCGTCACCAAGACCGCCGGAGCCGCCGGAGCTGCCTGGGTGAAGGCGCTCGTCTGTGACCCCGGTAGATGGGAGAGGGCCAGGGCGGCGCTGGCGAAGGGCGAGGGCGTTGTAGGGAAAGGCTGGGGCGCGGTGGTACGGCTAGAGGTAGCGGGCCTCGCGGAGCTGGCGGCTGAATCGGTAGGTGATGCTATGCGTTTTTATTAAGAGCGGCAACATCTAACGTCGTGATAACAGACGTCTACGGGTAAGCTGCCGTCCGCCACCTTAGAGCCTCTCGCAAGGTACTTGGGTACGATCGCGGAGGTTGTGCGTGCCTACGGCGGCGACATCGTCAACTTTCTCGGGGAGGCCATGTTGATTGATTTCATGCCTGACGGCATCTCCGAGGAAACAAGCCGGAAAGAGTCCGACGGTGTTGCAGGGACCGCGGACGGGTTGGGGGGAAAGGCGGGCGCGGCGAAGCTGGCGGCGCTCCGCCGGGCCGCCCTCTGCTGCCTCCACCTTCTCATAAGGCACCCGGCCGCGGACATTACTCTCTCTGCCTCCGCAATAAAAGAGGGACGTGCGACGGCCGGCTCCTTGCCGGCAGCCGTCACGCATGCTGACACGGCCAATTCGACGCAAGCGGCCCACCACCTCCGTCTGCAAATGGCCGTAACGTCCGGCGAGCTTGATCGCGTCGTAATCGGCGACCCGCTTGACCTTCTCGCGCACTACGTCGCGGGCCCGTGCGTCGTGCAGCTGGGGCCACTTATCGCTCGTACCCCAGTGGGCGAGCTCGGGTTTGCGCCGGGGAGCTGGGCATATTTGCGCGGGGAGTTAGGCGAGGGTGTGGATCCCGTCGTTGTGGGCTCAGCGATGGCTAAGGACCTCTTTGGGCAGGTCTGCGGGGCGGTGCTAGGTGGGGCCTTGACGGAAGAGGTCGTGGAGGGTCTATGCGGAGGTGTGGTTGGCGATTGGGCTATTGCGAACAGTATTTTGA
>JADGJL010000276.1:0-17490 GCA_027600665.1 Irineochytrium annulatum | reverse complement strand
TTTTTATGATATTTGTGACGGAGGAGTTTGGGACCGGATTGACAATTATATTTAATGACGGACTCGTGCACTTGACACTTCCGGTAGCAAGCGATGACACCAGTGAAGTTCTTGGAATGAAACAATGTTGAGCTCCGACGATTGAAAGCCACCCAACCACCACTCCATTGAAGCGCGGTTGCTGGCCATTCTACCGTTGCGATGAAGAACATGGGCTCGTCCGCGCCTGAAGCGGCCTCGAACGGCGTGTTCCTCACCGAAGAAGACTTTTCCCGCTCGCTCGAGGGCCACCGCCCGGTCTCGATGGCTCGCGATCGGATACCGCTCGATCCGAACAAGCCGAAGCCCGTATTCAATGCCTGGTCCTTCGTGAAGAGTGCCATTGGCAAGGTGAGCACTGAATATTTGGGAGCGGAGGTCAGCTACATGAACGCCGTTTATCATGCAGGACCTCGCCAAGATCACTCTGCCCGCGTTTTTTAATGAGCCGCTGGCACTGCTTCAACGTATGGGCGAAGACGTCGAATATGCCGAGTTACTGTCGATCGGCGCGGCCGTTGGGACGGGCAGCTGCACGAGTGTCGCGGCGCAAGGTGCGGAGAGGCTGGGTTTGGACCCGGAAGTGCTTAAGACGATGAAGGGGGAAGAGGCATCGATGCTCCGGCTGTTGTTCGTCAGCGCTTACGCGATGAGCAACTACTCGAGGTGGCTATTCGACGAAGATTTCGGAACTCTGATGAATATTCTTTAGCACAATCGCGAGAACGGGAAAACCTTTCAATCCCGTACTTGGAGAAACGTGGGAGTTCGTCAACGACGAGAAGCAGTACCGATATGTCTCTGAGCAGGTGTGTCACCACCCGCCCGTCAGCGCGTGTTTTGCCGAGTCGGCCGATTGGGTCTTTTGGACGGAGGTGAACGTCAAGTCGAAGTTTTGGGGGACATCGCTGGAGATTCGGCCGCTGGGGCATTGCCATGTTCGGATGGCGGTACCATCTGAGGAGAACGCGGTGGCGGGTGTGACGGAGCACTACAGCTGGAAGAAAGTTACCACGACGGTAATAATACTTCCTCAGTATTGCTGCGGAATCGTTATTTTTAACTCGTATAACAGGTTAACAATTTGATCGGGAAGCTAACAATCACGCACAATGGCGACATGGTCATTAAGAACCACCGCACGGGCGAGGAGTGCTCGTTGACGTTCCGCCCGCGACAGTCCTCGCGACAGTCCTCGAGCTCGTGGTTCGGCTGGGGCGGCAGCAACTCCACCCTTGATAAGGACAAGTCCGAGGAGTCAGCGGCTTCTGCTGTTGGCGAGATCGTCGGCACGCTCAAGGACCGTCACGGGGAGGCGAAGTGGAACCTTGAGGGCTCCTGGGGCGACCGCCTGGTGGCGACGCCTGTAGGCGGGGCTACGCAGGGTACCCGCTCCCTCCCGTCGTCCTTCCCCATCTGGATCCGATTGCCGCAGGACCCTCTCGCGCCGCAGCTGTTCCACATGACCAAGTTCGCGCAAAAGCTGAACGAGTTGCCGGATTCCCTGAGACCGCACCTGCCGCCGACGGACTCGAGGCTGAGGTTGGATCAGCGCGCGATGGAGGAGGGGAGGTGGGACGACGCGAACAAGGAGAAGGAGACTTTGGAGCAGGTCCAGAGGGCCAGACGGAAGGTGCTTATGAAGGAGTTTGAGTCGACGGGGAGGCCGCATGGGCCGGATGTAGGCAAGGAGGCGGACTCCATCGCCGTGGGCGAGCCGTGGTGGACGCCAAAATGGTTCGTGCGGAAGGTGGAGCCGGACACGGGAGACGGGCATTGGGAGTTCACGGGGGCTTATTGGAGGGCGCGGGAGGCAGGAAAGTGGCCGGACTGGGTTGTGCGGGTGTTCGAACCTCATGATGCGTAGTGGTTTACTTTCTCCATTTGTAGCGTGCCTCTGATGATGATATGATTGCGGGTTCTTGCTTTTGTGTCTGTGTGCATCCTCTTCGCCCCCCTTGAGCTGACCATCTAAGTTAATGCGCAAGTTTAAGTAAAAGGTATTTTAAGTTTGAATATTCGTTTACTGAAAGAAAGTACCGATATGCCGTCGCTCGCTCAAACAACCAACTAATAGCAAGTAATAGTCGATCGTCAATTTGAAATGAAGTAAACCCAAACCGTGTCGTCGCGCAATCTAGCCCGAAATTGAAAACAAAGCAAAGACGAAGAACAAAATTTGGAACTCGGAAGTCGAATCCAGATACTACACATATACGTATTACTGACGAAACATGCAAAAATATTAAATTCACAACTCTAATAGAAGCATTAATAAATACACTACGAGAGCCGGAGAAGTGTGTTGTTCGGGCCATGTAGTCATGCGTCCGGCTTACGCTGCCTACAATCAAACACGCATAATGAGATTTCATGAAATAGCGACACAAAAGGAACTTACTGAGGGGCGTAATGCGGGTGCCACTGGTGCGGCGGGTGAGCGATGAAGACTTGCTGACCAATGTTCAATCCGCCAAGCGGGGTGTTATCGCCGTCCGAGTCGTACATCTCGGTGACGGGCGGTGCCGGCGGCAAAGCCGGGAGCGCGTTCTCCGTCTTGGTCTGCTGCATCTGCTGCACCGGCTTGATCTCGTTCAAGGACCTGACCTGGGCGACGGGCATGTCCGCCGCCCGCTCCATGGGCTCGATCTTCTGAAAAGGTGACGGTTCCTGGTGGCGCATCACGGGCGACATGGGCGTTGAGGCCATGCCGCGCACCGCAGGCGCCGCGGACATCGGGGTCAAGGATGGGCCCACGGCGAACTGGTGCGCTCCGTAGTTGTGACGAGGGTAGGCCTCGGGGGGCAGGACGACCGGGTTGGAGATCATGGACGGGCTGCGGCTCACTAGGGTCTTCTTCATGGCCGCCTCCTGCTTCCTCCTCTTATGCCAACCTGTTGAGAGGGAACGTTAGTCCCAGTTTTCCTCAGGCCGAGAAGAGAAAGCAAAAACGTACGGTACAGGCACAAGCCCGCAACAATCATGATGAATGCGACAACGCCAACGATGATAAAGGCGATCGTGCCCGCGTCCATGCCAGACGCCGGTTTCTTGGTCGAGTCAGGCACGTGTTGGAGGCCGTTGCCGCCCTGGCTGGAGTTGGGAGAATACGTCGCGTTGAAGCCCGGGGAAGTCGGATCGTTGTTGTCGAACGGGTTGGCTGGGTAAGGGCCGGCCGTAGCCACGCCTGGGGCAGTGCCTGTCCCACCGGCCGGTACCGTCAGGACCGGAAGGCCAGCCGTGTTGGCGGCCCCGGGGGTCGCAGTTGGGACGGAGGGACTGGTTTGGCCACCCATGGGTGTAGGTTGTCGGGTGTGTGTCGCAGGAGGTAGAGCTCGGTGGAGGAAGTGGGTCGGGCCAGGGGCGCGAGCAAAGTTGAAGTTCGGGAAGCTCGCGAGGCTGGCATCCGAGCAGCCCAGCTAAGGGAGCTGGGAGCGCAGCTACAAGGCTAGGGGTGGAACTAAGCGCGTCGGCTTGGCGCAATCGTCAAAGTTCGCGGGGATGAACTCCGCAAATATTAGCGTTATACTGATACTGCTTCAGGACTACCGGCATCCATGCTAGCGATATTCGTTACTCTTGCGACTCATCTGGCTGGCGACGTTGATAATTCTTTTTCGGAAAAACGGCCTGTCGAGGGTCTCTGATACTACTGCAGCCGACTTGGCGTAAATGCGGACACAGCTGAAGTTCTTTTGGTCGGCGTCCCTCCCAAATTTGCGGCGGATGGCCTGCGCGCGCGTCTACCGGAGTTGGAACTGTCACACTTTCGGGCAGAGCAGGATCGAGGATGGCAGCTACTATGAGGGACAGCGTCGCAGACGAGCGCCAGATTTAACCTCGAAGGCGCAATTAAAGAGTCGGCTTCGAATAACATAGCCTGGATCAGCGGAGAATTGCGAACATTTGGCGCCCGAATGGCGGACGGCGTCACCTGCGAAAAGGCGAATTCTCTCAAGGAAAGCGACTTGACGGGGTTGGGAAGCGTCTTGGCTGTACTAAATAACAATCATTATGTTAAAAGTCTTCTGCTCGTACTTACGCTATGCGATTATGTCTGTGACAACAGCGACCTGCTAAGTGGTATCTCAATGAAGGTTTGACGACCCGACATACAAACACCGCATTCACGCCTCATCCGCCTAACGCAACGGCCGCCACCCTTCCGCGCGCTTGATCTTGCTGCTTTATTCTATATATTGCAAGGATGTCGATCGCGTCTGTCTCGCATACGTAAGTGCATCGCGACAGTCATTCCGGAGACGAACTTGCGCAGTTAGCGGGGGATGCATTTCGACCCTTAAGCCATATCGCAGTCTGGGTAATTTAGTCGTCCAATTCTAGCCATGTCTTTGGGTTGAGCGCCTCGACGGCCAAGGACAACATCTTCTACGTCGATGAGAATACTATTGTTTTTCCTGCAGGATGCAACATAGTTGGTACGGGTGACTCTGTCTTTGTTGCGCCCCGTGTCTTTATAACAGTGGTCGTCGCATGCAGTCGCGGACATCGAGCAGAAGATGCAGAAGTTCATTCCAGCCTCGGATAAGGCGGAGGGGATCTCAGCTATAACGGTCTCACCCGATCGCCATGTCTTCGCCGTCTCGGAGAAGTCCACCCGGCCTAGCATCAGCGTCTACGACCTGCACAGCTTTCGCAAGCGGAGAACGGTTCACCAAACTACTGAGTCACAAGGCCTAGCCAAGGTGCGGTGTTCTCGGCCTGCTGCAGCATGATCTGACATGGGGGATATTTCAGGAGTTTGTGTCTTTGGCTTTCTCTTCGGACGCGCGGTACCTGGCGGCACAGCTCGGAGCGCCGGAATGGCTGCTGCATTATTTTGCCTGGGAGAAGGGCAAACTTATCGCCGTGACGTGCAGTCTCCCGCATCCTCCGCCGGAGAAAGACGCCGAAGCAAAGAGTATTCAACAGCGGCCGGACGCTTCGGGGTACAGAACGCATCCCACCCCACATGCGGTTGTGGACGCACCACAGCCGAGCGGCACGATCCTCAGCATCTCAATCTGCCCCACCGACGGCTGCCAGATCAGCGCGCTCGGTGAATCGTTTCTCCGGATCTTCCATTACCTGGAGGGTGTCCTCGAGCCGCTGCACGTCCAGGCGCCGCCGAACACCGAGTTCCGCTGTCACACATGGCTGCCAAACGAGCGTATAGCGATTGGAACCGCGAGTGGCACCATCCTCATCAGCCTGAGCGGCGAAATCGTCTCGGAGCTGCAGTTCGGCCTGCCCGTCGCGCCGTCCACGGCCGGCCCGGGTGGGTTTCATGCGGGCGCGATGACGATGCATCAGCAGGGTAATCAGGAAGTCAGGACGACGGGGCCCGTGAGCCGTGCCGTCAACACGGTTGCGGCCATCGGGCGCGGGTTCTTGGCGGCGGGGCAGGGTGGCGCGGTGGAGGTGTTTGAGCGGTTCACGATGGACGTGGGTGGGTCGTCGGGGTCGCGGCAGGGGAGCGTCGTCGCGGGGTCGAAGGGATCCCTGGTGAACCTGGGGGATAAGTCGGAGAAGGTGCTGACGAAGGACAGCTACAAGATGATGTGGAGGCTGCCATTGCCGGAGGATAGCGCGTCTGTCCGACATATGGCCGTCAGCGGGTCGGAGGGAGGGTTGTTGGTGGCTTTGGAGACGAATCAGCTTTACAAAATCCCATTGACCTGGTCGGACTTGCTGAAGGTATATTCCTTCGTCAAGCTGCCTTCGAGCGGATGGTATTAACTACTTCCCGCCGTCTAAAAGGGGGAGGACGTGAAGTTTGAACAATTGTTTCAACCGTTCCATCACGGATCCGTCACAGGGTTGGACTTATGCTGTCGGAAACCCATCCTCGTGACTTGCAGTACGGATAAATCTATTAAAGTCTGGAACTACATGACGGGGACGTGCGAGCTGTCGAAATATTTTCCGGAAGAGGCACACTCCGTGTCTCTCCACCCGTCTGGCTTGTACCTCCTGGTCGGCTTCAGCGACAAGCTGCGGCTCTTGAACGTGCTGATGGACGAGTTTCGGTTGTTTAAGGAGTTCCCCATAAGAGGATGCAAAGAGGTGAGTGAAAAGCTAAGCCAGCCACGGGTTTCTGACTCGCTGAACGCAGTGCAAATTCTCAAACGGGGGCCACATCTTTGCGGCCGTCCATGGGAACATGATCCAGCTGTACTCGCTCTGGACGTTCGACAACATTGGTAACCTGAAGGGTCACAACGGCAAAGTCAGGTCGCTGCACTGGACTCCAGATGACAGCGTCCTTGTATCCGCTGGTTCGGATGGGGCCGTCTATACATGGGTCGTCCGGGATTTGAAGCGTGAGAACGAGCACATTTTGAAGAGTTGCAGCTATACTAGCGCGACTTGCAGCGTGAATGGGAAGACGGTTTACGCCGTGGGCTCGGATAAAGTGCTGAAGGTATGTTTTCTTTGAATGGTAGAGTCTAACGTGAGGTTTGTTAGGAAATAAATGAATCGACTGTAACATGCCAGATGGAATCAAATGTGGTCTTGACGCAGGTTGTGACCTCAAAGTCTGGAAAAATGATGTTTGCTGGTAAGTTCTACAGCAACGCCATCTACTCTTTGCCAACACATCCACTCAGGAACGGCGTCGGGACAGATTCGGTCGTTGAAGTACCCCTTAACGGGCGAGGCGGATGATTACCAAGAGCACCAAGCCCACTCTGGGCCCATCACAAAGCTAAGAATCTCATATGATGACCAATTTCTATTCTCCGTTTCCGACGACGGGTGTATATATGTCTACCGCGTGTCAGACAAGGAAGACCGAGGAATCAGACGAGACCGCTCGACCCACTATGCCGACGAGGTAATACTTCGAGGTTTAGCGGATCTCGGAACTTACAAAGGTTGTAGATCCTCATAACAAAATCAGACCTTGAGGAGAAAACCGTCCTCATGTCTGAGCTTCAGCGGAGCCTCGAGGAACTGAAGCTCGAACACGAGTATCAGCTCCGGCTGAAGGACATGAATTTCAACGAGAAGCTGAAGGAACTTACGGAGAAGTTTTCCCAAGAGATCGAGGCGTTAAAGATCTCCACTTCGGTTTTAAGAACGGAAAAGGACAAGGAGGAAGTCAAACATGAGGAGGAATTGCAGGGGTTCAAGGGGAAACATCTGCATGAGCTGCATGTAAGAAAAACGAACTGCTTAAAACACAGTTACTAAAAATGTGCGCAGGAGGTCGAGGCGAAGTACAACCAGCAGCTGATGGAAGAGTACGAGAAGTTCCAGGATTTGCAGGCGAAGGCTGGGCAGCGGCAGGAGCAGTGGCAGAAACAGATGAAGGAGTTTAACAACATAACGGCGCGGGCGCTGTCAGATGCTCAAGCGGAGGCGGAGGCGAGGCTAAATATGAAATCAGCCGAGATTGCTCGGGTTAGTTTCTCACATTTAGCGTTGCCTCGAGACTTCTGGAGTAACACCGCCTTAAAGCTCAATGACGAGACACATCAACAGCTCGCCGAATACGAGGAGATGGGCCGTCAGAACTGCGAGGACGTCGACTCGGAGATCCAGCTGCTGGCGGCTCGGTACGAGAAGAAGTTACGGAGCGAGCGGGAGGAAGGGGCGCGGCTGAAGGGCGAAAACGGAATCATGAAGAAGAAGTTCAACACGCTTAAGAAGGATATTGAAGATAACAAGAACGAGATTCAACGCATGTTTGAAGATGAGAAGAAGCTAAAGAGCGCGATCGCGATGCTGGAGAAGGAGATCGCGGCGTATAAGAAAGATGTGGGTTTCTACCATCGATGCTCGTGCTAACAATTGCGACTTCCTCAGATGCAAGAACGCGACGAGCTTATTCAGGATAAAGAGCGGCGGGTTTACGATTTGAAGAAGAAAAATCAGGAACTGGAGAAGCACAAGTTTGTCCTCGACTTCCGGATCAAGGCTCTTAAGGAGCAGGTCGAACCGCGCGAGAACACTATCCTCGAAATGACCCGTCAGATTAGAGTAAGAACAATCATACCACCTTTGGTCACTTAATGCTGACGTTTCACACTAGGACATCAACCTCGAACTCGAAATTCTGAACAAGCAGAAAGGCCTCCTAACCGACGAGATTTCTGACGTCACTACGAAGCTAACCACCACGAAGCTCGCCTACTCAACCTCCCACCGCCGCTTCCAAGACATTACGCATCACCTCAAGGTCTTCCGCAATGACTTGCAGGACGCCATGCAGTACATCCAAGAGCCTGCCACGATGCGCAAATGCGTCGAGAACCTCCATAGGCGGTATTGCGCGGGCAAAGGCGCGACCCTCGAGAACAATCAGGTCGACCCGGAAGTTCGGGACGAGTACCTCAGGCAGCATGCCGTGTTGAAGGAGCAGATCGCGGAGCTGAGGGACGTGTGCGAGGTTAGCCAGGGGGCGTTTAGGACGGATAAAGTTCACTCGATGATGGAGAACCAGCTGCTGATCGGGTGAGTGACGAAGGGATTCTCGAATGAAGCTGGATGACTGACTTTCGACTTTACATCAGGGAAATCAACGCGCTAAGAAAGGCCACACGTGGAAAGCTCAGCAAAATGAAGGCAGACGAGCAACAGTCGGAGGCAGCCGTCGCAGATATTATGGCAAGAACGCCAATGGCACCAGGCCAGTTACATACCGGCGTTCTTTTGCCAGAACTAATAGGCGGACGCTGATTAACTCGTCTTTGGCATTTTTTGTTTTTCGCGTAGTCATTTCCAATCGCATTGCATTTTGTCTTCTCGTTAGCATGACGATTCACTTCATTTAATACTTTTGCAGTTTTGATGATAAAATTGAGGGGGGAAGGCGGGGGAGGGGACGAAGGAAAAGTAAGAAATAGCAGAAGCACCAACATAAGAAAGCCCAATGACGTTTCTCCTGATACCGTAATAAATCGATGCCATGTACGAAAGCAGAATCTCGACAGCAAAAATGAGGAACAGAAGCAGTCGCAGACAATCAAATCATCAAATCGATAAACAAATAATGATAAGGGAAGAGCGGATATGAAAGTAAGAGGTAAAGTTAAAAGAAACTCAAATATATGATAGGTAAACCATCAAAGTTGCGAGAAGAACGCAAACCCTACCATACAGCCAGCAATATCTACCCCCGATCATCACAACGCTCCTCAATCATCACGCCGCAAAAGCGGCGGCAATAGCCCCAACCATTGGCACCTCCTCATTCATCGGCTCCTCGACGGCCGGACCAATCTTCATGTTGATCCCCTTCTCAAACTCCTTTTTAATGGCCACGATCCAGTCCCTCAGCCTCTTTCTAAACGTAGACGGGCTGACTCTGTAAGCGAGCACAAGCGGCCAAGTAAACATGAGCATGACTCCCACAAGTGGCGAAATCGAGATCAGGCCGGCCACCTTAGCCGCGGCCCGAATGCGCGGGTGCCGGTTGAGCGCCGACATGAGGGGCTGGGCGTAGCGCAAAGCCGTAGAGACTGCGGGTGAGCTCATGTGAATTAAGCGGCGGGTCATGGCCCAGGTAAAGGAATCCGACTTTGACGCCGTGTTGGTGTTAGGCGCTGAGACGGCTTGCTGCTTCTCCGTGGTGGAGTCCACGCGCTTAGGGTCGGCGCAAACCATGTCTTTAGGAAAATTAGTATGAGCAATGTTCGAACGGAAAAAACATACCAGCGTCAGCGTCCATGTTATCCCGCGTCCCGCTCACCCCCGTCGTGTTAAATACGACGTCAGCTGCCTCCTCAATGATGGCACCCATGACCATTGTCGAGTCCATGTTCGCGAGCGTAGACTCAAATTGCGCCCGCTGCTGGCGGTCAATTGATTCCTCCTCGGCCCGGGCGGCCTGCTGGGCCTGGGCGGCCAGGATGTACGGCTCAATCTCCTCGTCCGTCTTCTCGATGCCGCCAAACGTCAGCTTCTCGTTCGAGGACCTCAAATCATCGGACTTTTCGACGGCGCTGTACTTGGAGTCGAAGCGTTCGCCGGGCGGGGTCTGGCGAGTCGGGGTCGTCTCACCGCCGCCGTCTTCTGCTGGCAAATGTTGGTTTAAAAACACTAAGGAAAAATAAAAAGAATTCCGACCTTCCTCCTCCGGCTGCTCTTGAATTGCATCTGGCAGCCTCTCCTCATGCTCATCCTGCGTCTTGTAACCTTCCGAGTCACCAGCACCATCCTTAGCCTCCATGGGCGGCGACGGCGGCACGCTAGAAGCGGACTCCGATGCCTCCGCTGGCTCGACCTCTGCTTCCGCGGCGGTGGCCACGTCCCCGCACCCCGCGACGATCGACCCATGGCTACCCCTCCTCATGTACTCCGGCATCAGCTCCGCGGGCGCGAGGGTCGACACGACGGCGGGCTTAGCCGCGCCAGTGGCGAGGGTCACGTTCACCGGCGACAGCGAGGCGGATGCCACTGGCGCCTTTGGCAGGCTCAGCGGGTTGGGCTTGGCCTGGCTCATGAGAACTGAGGCGACGGAGGTCGCGTCGGTGTTGGTGTCAATTGAGGTGCGGCGGGAGGAGGTGAGCTCGTCGGAGGCGGACGCGGTCGGCGAGAGCGCCTTGGCGTCGGGCGAACGTTGCTCGGTGTGATGATGCCCGTTCCCGTTCGTCGGCCTGTCCGCGATCGCGGTCGCGGCCTCCTGAGGAGGAGGTGGGGCTGCTGAAGGGGTCGGTGCCGATGCCCGGCTCCCGCCCTTCCTCCCGTTCCTCTTCTTCGCCATGGTGGAAGCGAAAACGGTTGTGTCAGTGATAACTGGGTCGGCGGCCTGCTCCTCTCTAGACTCGCCGCGCGAGGAGGAGGATTTGAACTTTGAGAGCAGGCGGGAAAAGCGCTCGGCCGCGGAGTTGGAGCCGGACGAGTTGATGGATCTAACGGATCCGGGGCGCGACGGGCTCGTGGTGGATATGGTGACCGACAGGGGCGCCGACGCCGGCGTCGTTGGGAGGGAAGAAGTCCTTTCAAGTGGGGGCCTGCTGCTTGCCCCGACTTCGATTTTTCACGGTTGTGATGCTGGGACACCACCACCATCGCTGTGATGCGATGTCGAGTCGCACCCGTGAAGGAAGAGGCTATTCATTATTATTTGTAAGATAAATCGCTTGAAGGTTTTCCGATCAAGATACACACAAGAGCAAGGACTGCGGGCACCGAACCCGGACCATTTCATTTGGGGGCTCTAGGCTATAGGGAGGAACGCGCGGCAACAACATGAAGGAGCCTACTTTGAAAATTGAAAGCATACCGCAAGCGAAGGGAGGCGGACGAGGTCGGCTCAGCGAAGATGTGCTCAAGTTTCTCACACGCTCGAGCCCGTTGAGTTAGCTCGGTTGCGTCGACAGGACTCCTTGTGCAGCATCCGCATCATTCTTTAGTGGCAGCTGCCGCGAACTGAGATGGGAGGCGGACGAGGTCCGATCAAGGTATTTACGTGAGTGGAAGTTTTATCGACTTGGTCGTCAAAATGATCATCCACTTTCCGTGCATGGGATGGGTCCCTCCGCCGTGCCGGCGGCTGGCCGTCCTCGCGCCTCCTCGTCGTCTTCAGCTCGCTTCCCGCCGGCGGTTCTCCTCGACCCTCCACCCCCCGTCACGCTCCATCCAAGCGCTGTCCAACCCGCTGCTCGACATCCACCCGGAGGTGCGCGATTGCCTCGCCAGAGGTGCGCCCCTTGTCGCCCTGGAAAGCACCATTATCTCGCATGGCATGCCGTACCCGAGGAACGAGGAGACGGCGCTCGAGGTCGAGAGAATCGTGAGGGAGAACGGTGCGACGCCGGCCACCATAGCGATCATGGATGGGAGGATCAAGGTCGGTCTGAATGCGGAGGATTTGACCAGGCTGGCGACGGCTGGGCACAAGGAAGTGGCTAAAGTGTCGCGGTAAGTTCCAGGTGCAGTAAATGTGGTTTTTGGAAGTGACGCTTTTACATTTAATCTTCTTTGTGCTCACATTCTTCTTATCTAGGAGAGACATGGCTCTTTTACTCTCGAGACGAGATGGAATGGGCCAGCCTACAATGGGCGCCACCACCGTATCGGCGACCATGATCGCGGCGGACCTGTGTGGCATCTCAGTCTTTGTAACCGGCGGCATCGGAGGCGTGCACCGCGGTGCCGAGAGCACGATGGTAAACTCCGCATTCACGTTCCACGACGCAAAGCGTTTTGAGCCCGCCGTTCTTCTCCTTACTAGGACATATCCGCCGATTTGACTGAGCTCTCCCGCACGCCCGTCACGGTTGTCTGCGCCGGCGTCAAATCCATTCTCGACATCCCGCGCACGCTCGAGGTCCTCGAGACCCTGGGGGTCCCCGTCGTCACCTGTCACCCTTCCCCGGAGTTCCCGTCCTTTTACACGCCAAGATCCGGCCACAAGGCCATCGCAGCCCTCCCGGACCCTGCGGACTGCGCGCGTATGATTTCGGCGTCGGAGCGCGCAGGGTTGAGGAACGGGCATGTGGTCGCCGTGCCGATTCTGGAGGAGGATGTAAGGGTCGACGACGGGCAGATGGAGAGGGCTATTGTGGACGCTTTGAGGGAGGCGGGGGAAAAGGGGGTGAAGGGGAAGGATGTGACGCCGTTTTTGTTGGAGAAGGTGTCGAAGTTGACGGGCGGGGGTTCGTTGGAGTCGAACGTGGCGTTAATAAGGAACAACGCAAGGGTCGGCACGAGGATCGCGGTGGAGTTAGCGAGGCTGCGCGGTGGGGGAGCGGCGGGGTCTGCACGTGCGACGACGAAGGTGGTCGAGAAGTTGACGTGGACGACGTGTACGGCGATCCCGCGACCCGTTATCTTTGGCGGGACGAACGTGGACATCACGAGTCAGCCCAACAGACCACCCTCAACCAAGGCCGACGACGGTGCCGGCCGACACGAGGCCGACGGCGACTCGCACCCTGGTAAGGTGTCCGTCACGCTCGGCGGTGTCGGTCGGAACGTGGCCGAGGCGTGCCACCACATGGGCGGTAAACCGATTTTTCATACGGCCGTCGGGACGGACGCGTTTGGGGATATTGCGCTCGGGAATTTAAAGGGGATGGGAATGGATATGTCAGGCGTTAAGGTGGTGGACAAGGGACGGACGGCGGTGTACAGCGCGATGCTGAGGGGATCCGGGGCGCTGAGGGTCGCTGTGGCAGATATGGACATTCATGATGCCGTCGGGAATGATGTTAAGGTGGAAGGGGTGGAAGGGTTGATTGTGCTGGATGGAAATGTGTCGCAGGAGTTGATGGCGCGGTGCGTGAGGGCGAAGATGAACGGAAAGGAAGCGTTTGGATGTAAGCCGATTGTATTTCGTTTCTTAAAACCCTTGTTGATTTCATTTGCCAGGCCTCTTCGAGCCAACTTCGGGCCACAAGGCCGAGCGTTTCATCGCGGCCATGGCAAACGACGACTTGAAGGCTGCGGACGTTCTCGGCGCGGTCCAGTTCGTGACGCCAAACAGCCTTGAGCTAGGGCGGATGATGGATGCCGCCGCGCAACTGAAGCTCGTGCCATGGCCTCACAGCACGAAGGCCTCGGAACTCGTCGAGCGCACCAACGATGTCGACCGGAACAGCGGCGTGGTTACTGTTGCGTCAGCGCTCGCGAGGCTCTTCCCGATTCAAATCATCAAGCTCGGCCGCGAAGGGGTCCTACTTGTTCGCCGTTTAGACGACGGCGGGCGTGTTATCAAGGGTATCGATGATCGCGTCAGGGTGGAATTCCGTCACATCAGGCCTGCTGTCGTTCTAAGCGACGTCATCAGCGTCACGGGCGCCGGTGACTCGCTCGTCGGGGCGTTCGTGGCCGCTTTGCTTCGGGAAGCCGGGACCCTGGAACGCGAGGAGAAGAATGGAAGGGTTAAGTTGTCGACGGATGTTTTAGAGAGGTGCGTCAGGGTTGGGATGAGAGCCGCAGAGGCGAGCCTGGTGAGCGAGCGGGCGGTCGGGAACCTTTCAACAGTTTTTGCTGACGATGGTGCTGTTGATGGGCCTGCGATCACGTGGGTGATCGAGTTATGACTAGTTTAAATGCTTAAATTTATTTGCAAATTATCTGCGCATGGTTTTTGCAAACATGCAACCATTTTTAGTACTTTTTGCGGATGGCGCAACAGCAGCCGGTCCAGATCACAACCCCCATCGGAAATCCAAAAAAAAAAAAAAATTCCATCGTTTTGACAATCCCTTCATGGTTTGTGGTTCACACGCGCTCCGTCGCGACCCCAAAATGCTTGCAATGACGTGACTCGCGATGGTTATGCCAAAAGATGCTTATGCCAACAAAAAAATATTTGTAGAATTGGTGCATATAAATATGCGCGTTAGACTTATTTTTGCCCAAGTGTTAAATGTTGATAGTCGCGGATATAGATTGAATGGATATCGCCGCCAACGTGGATGTGCTAGCATAATAATACTTTGTCTAATATGTCAATATTAATATCTCTATTGTTCACGGTGTCCTCGGTCTGCGCTGCACATCCGCGTAGCATTTCTGGCGAGATCCGGGGACCCTTCTTCTGCCTCGAAAATGTTCCGCTCATGCTCGCGGACCCGCGAAACGGCGCCGGGTTATCTGCGCGATGATTGAATCGGGACAAAGTCGCCGCCGCAAAAACAGCGGGCAAATACAGCAAATACCGCTGCCAGCCCATTGGAACTCGTGAACTGTGCTTGAACGCTACCAAACCGACTCCCGATTTTTTGCGAGAGCGAGTCCACAAAGTCGCAACTTGGACAAGGAACAGACCGACCAACCCGGCACCCTCCAACGATCCAGACAACGACTTCCGACGCAACCGCCCCGTCGGCCGCGTCCTCACCTCACCCAACCCGCGACCTGGCGTCCCCATCGTCAGCTGCGAAGCCGATCCGTCTGCTCAGCCCGTCAATCGCATATCACTGTCTACCACTGAGGCCATGTCGAATCCCCAGCTCTCGGACTCGTCGCCTTACCACTTCGTCACCCTGAACTCGAGGCCCGACGGCAACGGCCAACCCGGACAGATGGCCGGGATGCCGCCAGGCCCCGGCGGCGGCCCGGGCGCCGTCGGAATGGGATCGCAGCTGAACCAGGCCGGCGGCGCCGGGGCCCTCGCGCCGCCCCATCATTCTCGGAAATACATCCTCAAGCTCAGGCAGCAGCCAAAGCACTCGCGCATGTGCGGGTTCGGGGAGAAGGGTATGTTCTCACCGCTCTTTGGCATTTTTGATCGGCGGGATCTGGGGAGGGCGCGCGAAGGGATGACATCCCCATCAAAATATGCCGCACCGCCCCCCGTCGCTAAACCCGGTGCCTTGGTATTTTTGCTTTTGGTCCAAGGTACTCACCTCTTCACTCCCCCCCTTCCCCAAAACGTCATTCAGTCGACCGAAGGCCGGTCGACCCGCCGCCAATCATCCAGTTGGAGATAAACGATGCTGGCTCTGTCGATGAGAAGTAAGTTTACATTCACATGCTTGCGATTGTTCCGACGGCGCGATGCGTGCTAGCGGTCGTCATTTACCGCGTGCATACACCACTTTGCATGTCGATCTGGCATTGTACACCACTTTGCTATCATCTATCTCCTTTTGTCATCTCAATCAACTCACCGTCACTTGCGCATACACGGCTGCAACGTTTTACCATCAATCTGCAATGCTTTGCTGTCACAAAGGACATGTGCTAACGCTCTCTGCAGCTCCGCGTATCTCTACAATCCTTATTACTTTATGTATGCCTCCCTCATCTCCCCGGACTCGGAGGAGGAGCTCCACCTTCTTCGCGACGGCAAGACGAGGTCTACGACCGGCTCGATCGTGTCGTCCCTCTACCGGCTTAAGGATCTGGACAACAAGGACGGCGCCTTCTTTGTCTTCCCAGACCTTTCGGTTCGGATGGAGGGCGCGTACAGGCTCAAGTTCTCGTTGTTTGAGATCATCAATACCGAGATTTACTTCTGCGCCTTTATCTTCTCGGATGTTTTCAGTGCGTGTCTGCCCCTTTCTTGCTCGCTGCAGCTTTTTTACTGAATCACATTTCCATTTAGATGTATACCCCGCCAAGAAATTCCCCGGTATGGAGGAGTCTACTTTCTTGTCCCGGACGTTTGCGGAACAAGGGCTGAAGATTCGGATCAGGAAGGAGCTTAGGATCCGCAGGTTTGTGCGGGTTGATGTAGAAGCAGAACGCAGCTTTTGCTGAACCTCTTGCACTTGCAGCTCGATTGGCAGGCCGCGGGCGAAGCGCGGTGCCGATGGTGAAGTGAGTCCCGACGGGAAGAAGGGCAGGAAGAAGGGTCGTGCCGCTAGCGAGGACAATAGCGACGCGTCTGCTTCCGAGGATGAAGACGAGCCCGTCGAGCCTCGGGGCAAGGCGAATAAGGTGGGATTTCTGAATCGTCTCCCATTTCCTAATTGCATGCTGATCGCCCGTGCAGAAAATGAAGTTAAACGACAGTGATAAGTCGAGCATGCCCCCGATGAACCCGTACGGCCGCCCAATGTATCCTCCACACATGCAGGATCCTCGCGGGCACTACCCTGGACCGCACGACCCCGCGATGCATGGTCACTACCCGCCGAGACCGGGGATGTGGGGCGGCGACCCTTACGGGCCTCCCGGTCCTTACGGAGGAATGCCTATGCCGCCGCATTACGACCCTGCGACGGGATACCCCATGGGACCTGGCGGCCCGGATGGATACGGTTACGACGGCGGGCGTGGCGGATACCCGCCGTACCCTCCGGGACCCGGCGGCCCTCGTGATGGCCGACCTCCTATGGGTCCTGGTCCTGATTGGCATCACCGGGGAGATTACCCGATGCGGCCCCCATATGGTAACCCGAATTATCCCGACATGCACTACGATCATTCTAAGTCCGAGCAAGGCGGGGGTAATGCCGGTCCCCCGAACCCTCGTCCTCCTGGAAACCCGAACGCACCGCCATCCGGCCCGGATCACCCGAGCGGCTCGACCTCTGGCGGCCCGCCCGGGCACTTCTACGGTCCTGGCGGTATGAAGATGGACCCTTCCGCTCCGGGCGGTGGACCCGGCGGACCTCCTGGCGGCCCGAACGCGCAGCGCTACCCCGGCCCGCCGCCGCATATGGGCGGCCCGATGCACCACTTTCCGGGTCCTTACCCTCCCTATGGCTACCACGGTGGCCCTCCTCCCGGCGGACCGCCGTACCGCGGTGGGCCGGGCGATAAAGGTGGACCGGGTGGCGGTGGTCCGGGCAGCGGCCCGAGTGGATCAAGCGGTGGCGGCGGCGGTCCGATGCAGCCGCCGAACCCCATGTCGCATTACCCTGGCGGGCCGTATCCCGGTGGACCAGGCGGGCCGTACCCCGGTGGTCCGAATGCGGGCGGCCCGATGGGAGGCCCTCCGGGCGGGTACCCGCCGTACTATAGCCAGGGTGGCGGTGGTGGGTTCCCGCCGGGCGGCGCTGCAGGCGCTCCCGGTGGTGGCGCGGGCGGGAGCGCCTGCAG
>JADGJL010000275.1:0-27444 GCA_027600665.1 Irineochytrium annulatum | reverse complement strand
ATCTATGTCTTGGTGGTGTCACAGAGCTGAACGACACCATGAACGCCGCCCAACACTACGAGCTCACCATCAAGAACACCAACACGTCCCCGATCACCTACACCGTCGCCCATCACGGCGCCGCCATGGCCCACCCCTTCATCGCTGGCGACGACTCGACCCAAGTGCAGGGCACCACTGCCTATAGCCCCGACTACGCCACCGTCACCTTCTCCAAGGGAAACACCCAGGTCGAGTCCCTGACCGTCACCGTCGCGCCCCAGTCCACGGCTAGCGTCCACGTCCACTTCACCGCGCCGACGACCGCCATCGCTGGCCTCTTCCCCGTCTACTCCGGCTACATCACGTTCGCGCTCGCGGACCAGGCCTCGGAGCCCATCGTCACAGTCCCCTACGCCGGCATGGTCGGCGACTGGAACCGCGCCCCTGTTTGGTCGAGGAAGTCCCCCGCGCTTGACTTCTTCACCAAGACCCAGTTACTCAGCACCGCCGCCAACGCCTCCTCGGCCGCCGGCCTGTACGATGGCTCCGGGTCGTTCATCCCACTCCAGGCTGGCGCCGTCATTAACGCCACCCTTGGCGCTTACATGCTGACAAGTAAGTCTATCACCCACCCTTGCCACATGCATTTCTCTGACCATCGTACCATTTAGCCGCCTCGACGACGTCCCGCCGCGCCTTCATTGACCTCGTTTTCGCCGGCCGCGACAAGTCCATCCTCCCGCCTTCGATCCGCCACACCACCTCCCTCGGCTACGCGTCCGCGCTCGAGCTGTCCCTCAAGACCCAACGCGCCTCTGGACCCTACACCATGACCTTCACCCCGCTCCAGCGCAACGCGCCCGCGGACGGCCAGGGCGTCCACGCGCCGAGCGTCTTCATCTGGACGGGGAACGTCACGCCGAACGCGACCATCGCCACAAAGAACATCAAGCTGCCGGCGGGCCAGTACCAGATGCGGTTTGCGGCGCTTTCGCACTTCGGAAGGAACTCGGCGACGGCGGGCTTGAAGAGCGATGAGAACTACGACGTCGTCATGTCGCCAGTGTTCAACCTCGTGTACTAAAACGGTGCTGGATTTTCAGCTTTCGTGCTGCGCGCTTCTTCTTTTTTAGTACGTTGGTGCTGTTCTTCGACGAGGACTTTCTAGACTCTCTTCTTTCAAGTTCCCTAGTAAAATTCCTCATCGTTTTTGATAGATTTTGGTCTTCGTTGGATATTCAAACTCTTCTATGCCGACCATTCTCAGGTTTTTGGCTGGACTGTTACCAAGCCAGCCGATGTTAGCTTACAATAAACTTAAACGTTCTGGTCTGAGTTCTGTGCCGGAAAAACTTCAATTTTCTTGTTTGACGCGAACTCGGATTGTACGGCAAAGCACGATATATATTTATATATAGTACCGTTTTTCAAATTTTACCCCAAGTCTTCTACAATAAGGTGAATACCAGATATTCATACACTGTTTAATCCTCAATTGCCCTTCGGCATCCACGCGGCTCTTTAACGACACAAAGACCGCAGAGCTTGAAGCCTGCAGCTCGCGATCCCTTCCCTTCAGCCCGTAAATGTTTACCCATGTTATTTGTAAGGGCCATCCGCAGCTTGATTTTGCGCATATCCGAATCGATTATTACGGAGCAGAAGCCACCCTCCTGCCTCGGCAGCCATCGGGACCGAGCGCATCCACAAACGCAACATCCGCCAAGAGCTGTGCGGAAATGTTTTGTGATGCCACCACATCAGAGGGAGAAAGCATAAATACCTCGCCCATCTCCTCCGCAGCGGCGCTGGCCCGCTCTACCGCGTCCCCGAGCCCCGGCGTGACCCGAATCGCGCCACCCTGGGCCTCAAACTGGCCCAACCAGGGCAAGAACTCGCGGGCGTGCACCTCATTGAAGGATTTCAGGCAGTCCTTCACGGTGATCTCCAGCTTCCGAAGTTCCTCGGGTAGAATGGGAGGTTCGATCGGCTTAGAAGATATGATTACTGACGAGTCGAAGCAATTATGGAAGCGGTACCTGTTCGTACCTGAGATCGGAGCGCCTCGGCCTTGGCCCTCATCTCGACCGCCTCCCGTGCCTTAATCTCACACTCCCGTTCTAAAGTCTTCACTGCGGCCTCCGTATTGAATCTGGATTGCCCGTTAGCTCCAAGCTCCCTGATCGTTGACGAAAATCGAAGCTCACACCTGCGCCCCGCCTCTCCAACCGCCTTCGCTGCCCACTCCACGACACCCTTCCCAAACAGCATCCCGTCGCCCTCCGAGAGCACGGAGCTGAGAAGGGATCGATCCGCCAGCAGATCATCAAGGCGTATACCTCCCATCTTCGGTCGGACTGACAAGTCCGATTAGTGCTGAGTTTGAGGCCAAGCGATCCATCCCTCACTCCATCGCAAGATCCGCCCGCGCTGCCTTCATGTGGACACCGACCGAGGTGATGAACGTCCACCCGCTGACAGGCGAGCCGTTTCCGTCTCGTGTCGAGGAACGGTCGGGAAAGGGAAAGTCGCTCGTGGCCGCGGGCGATGTGGCCCGAGGGACGATGGTGCAACGGTTCCAGGGCCCAGGTAAGCCGGCCGCATCCCCCTAAAGTGATTGGGACCACGTGGCGGCCTTGAACCTACATTGACAGATGCGTTGGCAGATGTTAAGTACGACGAGTGCGACGAGGACGAAAAACGCTACGTCCTCAACTACCTGCACGCTCCGACGGGGGAGTGGAGATGGTGAGGACCGCTGTGTTCTACGCTTTCATGTGCAGCCTTTCACTGAACACATGACACCCAACCTCCTTGGTTTCGAGCAGGCTGAGCCCCCAGTCAAATTCCCGCTACATCAACCGTAAGTTCGAGCCTATTCTCTGTATCTTCTCTGGTATAAAACCATCTTGACCATTCCCCATCCGACAGACGCCTGCGAGCCGAACGCGACCCTCAACCGGCAACGGGAGGTGATACTCCTGCGGGACCTCCATGATGGCGAGGAGATCACCTTTGTCTACAATAACGGGGACTCGGCCGCGGACTACTGGGACCCGCTGTGGACTTTCAAGTGCGGGTGCGGCAGCGCGCGGTGTCAAGGGTCCATCGATCAATACAGGCCCTTCAACGAGGAAGCGTGGGCTGCCGAGCTTGCAAAGAGGGGTGGCATAACAGTGGCGCTTGACGGCAAGACTGCGGTGGATAGGAGGGTGGGATCTGAGGCTACGTTGTTGTAAAAGAGATTTTTAGTAAACTATGTTGGCATCATCAGAATCTAATATAATAGTTCCTTTTTATGGCGTTGTGCAAAATACAATTCTCCCCACGGATCCGGACGGAGCCGCAAGCGACAGCATCAACTGGCGATGTAACCATCCAGTTGATGTAACCATATCTGAGGCTCTTGACTCTGTCATTTGAGGACGGTGTCGGCTCTAGACCTCACCCGACAGATCGCGAGAAGCATAATGCTTTCAAGAATGTAACCAATACCGTTTCATTCCTGTTGTAAGGTTAAGACATCTCGAATGAACAAATGTTACAATATTGCGCGTTTACAAAGTAAGCAAATCATAAATATCAGCGATAAATAAACCAAAACCGAAACATAATTAAAAGAGAAGACGGTAAACGAGGTACAAAATTGGAAACGAGCAAAGCAGAAAAGAAGGATCGAATTCCATGCTACTGAATTCATTCCATTGCGAAGGTAAGTTGACATAATGTTCATATAAACCCTCATGCTAAACTGTACTTAACCACAAACGCCTGCGGCAACCATCCAGCATCTCCCTTCGGCAACGCCTGCTTCACGCCTCCCTTCTTGCTAACCTCCGATCTCCGTTTCGGTAAAGCCCCGTTGACCCCGTTCGCGTTTGCTAAGGCGCTCTTTATCGACTCCGAGCTCGAATTCCGTAACCTGTCCATAAGCCCGCCGCCCGGCTTTGGAGATATCCCCTCGTCCGACAACTTCTCTTCTGATGTAGAAGAGGAGGACGACGTTGATATCACCTCGCTCCGAAGTTTCTTCTTTAGTTTCGTCCCATAAATCCACGTCTGATGTCGCTTGTGAACCCAGATCACATCGTTCTTAACAAAAAAAAAATTGTAAGCGTTTGCCACATCATGAGAATCACAGCTGTGAATACCTTCTCCAAGTTCAACTCCTTCGCGCTCCTGGCCGTAAAGTCATACAACGACATTACCAGCTCCGCGTCCGGCGGCAACCCCTCCGTCTCAACTACCCAAGTATCACCCCCTGGCTCGTCACCTGAGTTGCCGCCGCCGCCGCCGTCCTCAACAACGCTCCCGACCTCACTCGCAACGTCCGACTGCGGCGGGAAGTAAACGGCTGGCGTCCTGAGATCCCCGCCCCCAACCTCCTCCACGATCTCCTCCACCACGACCCTCCGCACCTCCACATTTCGAATCGCAGGAGCGCCTGTCGTGAAGAGGCCCGGGTAAAACCCCTCGAGCGTGCTTACGACGACGCCATGCCTGACCGCGTTCTCCTTCTCCACCGCGGCCTTATTGTCCCAGCTGCCTCGGCCCTCGATCACGTCCGTCGGCGGGCTGGCCGCGCCCTCGTGATTCTGGGGATTGTTGGGCGCGAGGACGGACAGAACGGCGTCGTCCTCCGCGTGTCGGGATGCTGGTAACCCTATCAGCGGGCTCATTCCGCCGATCAACGGGTCGCCGCGCCGCCACGTGACAGTTACCTCGCCATCGAGGCTGTCCCCGTCATAGTCCGACTCCGGCGTCCCCACCGTCGCGCCGTTCGCGTGCCCACCACTGATGCTGTCGTCGTCCTCCTCCCCAATGCAGTCCAGCGCGGCGTGCTCTCCGCCGGCGGCACCGTTGCCAGTCGCCCCATCTTCGTCCTCCCTCTCGCCGCCGTATGTGACGAACCGCCGCAGCTCTACCATCTTCCGATTTGGGTCTGTGAAGCGCACGCGCTTCTTCACAGGAGCGGCCAAGTGTTCCCCCTGCTCCTGGTTCGTCGAGCCAACGCTAGAGGTAGATCCCAACGAATCGGACCGCCCGCCGAGGCCGCGCCTCATGAGGTTAAGGTGATACGACAGCGGGGACGCGGCGAGCACGGGTGTCGAGTTGGACTTGAGGAGGGACTTCATAGGCTGAGTGAGCTGGGACGTCTTCGTCGGTGAGGGCGAGCTGGAGGAGAACGTCGAGGAGGACGGGGAGGTTGAGGAGACGGACTCAGAGGATCGGGAGGCGCCGATGGAGCGGAAATTCCAAAGGCGGGCGAGGTTGCCGGTTGGTGGCGATGATGATGGTGGAAGTGCGGAGGGAGCGGATGCTACCGTGACGGGGATGACGATGGGTGGCGGAGATGACGGTCTGGCTGTGACCGAAACGATTGATTCGGGGGTAGCGGAGCTACTTGGTGCGGAAGGGGATGCAGACTTTAAAAGCAGGTTCGAGAATTCGACCGGCGAGGTCGTTGGTGTGCTTGGCGTCACTAAGATTTCCGGAAGGTCCATCTGCTCGGCACCGTCCCGGTCGGTCGCGTTTTTTAAATGGCTCAGATCTCGATCGCCGCCTTCCGCCGCCAGCGCAACCTGCGTCCCCCGGCCCGAAATGTCCAAATCCTTCACGGGGAGGCCAGAACTCCTCCTGCCAACAAATCCCGAAGTATACGGGTCGCCGACGCGCTTCGCCTTCAACGCCGCGGCAAGGTGGGATGCTGCCTCCCGAAGCCGCGATGTCGTCGGCTTCGGTTCCACAGTTGGCGTGTCCTCGCCCCGGTAGTAGTCGAAACTGTGCTTGTGAAAAAGGACGGTTGGAGAACCTTCGCGTCGAAAAGGCTGGATATCGCCCGCAGTTGTCGACTTCCTCGCGGACGTCGCCGTGTTCCTAGACCTCTTCCGGCTCGTCAAGCTGTCATACGACCCGGCGCGCCGCATGCTAATTGCCGCCGCCGTTTCCGCCTGTGCAGGCATGGCTAGCAGCGCCTCCGCGCTCGCAATCTCCGACCCGAAGCTCTCCGTCGACACCTCCGACGCCTTCCGTATCGGTTCGTCCACCATGAGCGCCATGCTGTGAGCCTCCCTTGCCGCTGCCGCGATCAATGAACCCGCTGACTCCTGCGCAATACTAAGGGCCGAGCAAAATCCGAACATCTCCGCGGCGCGAAGGTCCTCATCGTCGAGCAGGTCCTTGTGGTAGGTGACACGAAGATCGCCAAGCTCGCAAGTATGCACAGCGAGTTGCTGCACCGCCTCAAACAGAAGTGTCGGGTCTTTCGAACGCTGCCGCCGGACCTCGCCTTCTGCACGCTTTATCCTGTCGTGGACCTCCTTATTCCGTTTCATTATCGACCGCTCCATCGCCTGCCAGTAATTGTTCTAACACCAATGTTTACAAAGCCAGGAGTGAACGAACCGTAAGATGATTACTATGGTGCTCAATGCTCCTTTGCAACGGCTTTTCAAACTCGTTCAGCATGCGGTCGGCCAGGTCTTTAAAGGTCTTGGAAATGGCCGCGTGGCACTTGCATGACGAAATCAGGGCTGCTAATGAGAAAACACGGTGGGCTTATGGTGCATCCACGGCAAACATGAAGGCTCCACTTACGTTCCACATGTGTACTCGCATAACCGTGACCTTTCTTAGCACAGCTCAATCCATTGACTCTCTCCGGGTCGAAAGCCTTCGCCGCCGCCAGGATCTCAAACGAATCCGCCATCTCCGCGAACGCCGCCGCGGTTCCATGCAACGCGGTCCTCGCCTTAACCGAGGCCGCGACCAGCTTCAGCGAGGCGTCCTTCGCCCTCTTCATGTCCGCCTTTGGCAGCGGCGCCCGCGGAGCCGCCGGGTCGGCGGCGAGGCTCGTTGCGGATGAGCAGGAATCGGACGACCGATTGGACGGCGGCGGCGTCATGGAGAAGTAGCCGCTGCGGGGCAAGGAGCCAGCGGCGCCGGTCGTGGCCGCGGATGACGCCGGCATGGTGGCGGTGGTGGCGGTGGGAGAGGGAGAAGAGGCCCGGGCACAAGAGCCTCCGTTATCGTTCTCCATCGCAGGCCGGCGAGTTTCCAGCGTGAGCGACCGGGTAGGCCCCAGGGTCTCGGGGCGAAAGCTGCCGTTGAGATTCGCGTGAAGTGGTGCTGGTGCTTGGCGGGGCGCTGAGCCGTCCAGTCCGCCAGCCACCATGACGCCGGCGGCGGATAAGGACCGCCTCGGGCCGAGGTCCATCCTTCACGAGAACGCGAGTGCCGGTCGAGGAACGACGTCGGGCGCTGGAGGAACTTCGGAGCTTGACGTAGTGTGCGTCGTTTACAATCTGGGGCTCACAGTTCAGAGCATGTCCCAGCTTCGTTTCAAAGAGTCACCGACTGGTCCCGTACCCCGCCCAGGCAACGACGACAGCAAGGTGCGATTGCCTGCACCTCGTTCTGCCCCAACACTTACGTCTTCCTCAAGGGGCTACATCTGACAACGCATAGGCTGTACATGGAAAGGAGGTCTGAGGGACGGAGGACACAAGGCCAGGTCGCGTTGAACGCGTGCTGTGTACCAATCTCACAGGGGCGTTCCCGCAAACGTTGCCGCGTCTTCCCATCGATCCAAGCGACTTTTGCAGCGGCTCCTGCAGCGTTTAATGGGACGTGGACGCCGATGGGGACTCGCGACAAGGTTTTTCCTTTGAGGGACGTAGGTTGCGATTAGGACGAGCGGCAGTGGTGTGGGGCGGATCTGGCAATGCACGGTGCACGGCCATGCTTCTGCATCGACAGCACCGGCTGCAGTCGCCGCGCGCCGCGAGGGGTATGAAGAAGGCAGGAGGGATCATAAGTCTCCCTCCTGATCCTGGCGAACTTTTGCGGCGGAGCGGGGAGAACATCCGCAGGTGAGATAGATTTCCGTGCGTATCGAGGTGCCTTAAGCGCCGCCGCTGCCGCAATGGTAGTCACAGACGGCGCCGACAGGGTCCTAGAACGTGTGTTGGGCGACATCGAGCGGAGCGGCTCGCCGGGAACGCATTAACAGGTCGGCATTTTTACGGAAGTGCCCGAACACGGCAAGGCGAGCAAGCGGGGTTGTTATAAGACTTTTCAAGCACGTGATGCACTCTGAGGATTCCTGTGCCTTAACCGCTTCTATTCTGTATTCCGTATCTCTCACGGTTTCGCGATGCATGAAGCCTTCTCTTCGTGAATAGACTTGTGCACACATCAAAAGAATTCGGACGATGAATGTATCAGTTAAAAAGCTGGATTTATTAACAACCAACTCGGAACGGGAGAAGACAAAGCGCTATCCACAAGAAACCGGAAAGAGATAGAAATGTATAAACGAAGAAAAAGCATGATAACTGAGACAGCCTCGACGCTGCCTAGAGAAGAAACGATCACCCTAACCCTTTATCCACCAGCGTCTTGATTGCAGCCAACAACCGCTCCGACGTCCCCGCTCCTCCACATCCCGCAATAACCTGGCGCGCTTAACCGCACTCACAAGCGTTCATCGACCAGCTTCCGACGTCCTGGCTCCTGTTCTTGCTCAACTTCGCCAACTGCGGCTTGGCCTTCTCCAGCGTGTCCTTGACCAGCGCCTTCGCGCCCCCGACCATGTAACCGTTGTGAGCGCTCGCCATCGAGTCGAAATCCCAGTCGTTCATCATCTTCTCGAGCCAGCAGATGAACTGCTTTGGCGCGTCCTCGTTCGGGTACAGACCGGGCCCGGACATGGACGGGTGGAACATCATAGAGCCTTCTTTGAAGCCTATCAGGCGGAGGAGGAAGCCCGGGCTGTTGGAGATGAGGATGGTATCGTCCTTTATGCACAAAGTCAGTAAGTTTAAGGAGTTTGTATCGAGGTGAGAGGTGCAGCGCCACTTACCACGTGGACGGTGCGGGACGCCTTATGGAATACGAAGACGTTGTTGAAGTGGTTTGAAGTCTCGGGGAGCGGGTAGACGAACTCGCTGCCCTCCGGGATCCGCATTTCGATCTCGGGCTCCCACAGCTTCCGGACGGACTCCTCGTTCACATCACCGGCCCTGTGTGAAAAAACCATCAGCAATCGTGCCCCGCGTCGCTTGGTGCGAGCCGACAACCACGTACCAAGGAATCTCAGGCTGAACCTTCAAATGCCTCGGCGTGCCGTAGTACTTCGCGTCCGGGTACAGCTTGTAGAACGCCGGGAAGTAAAGCGTGTGGTAGGGGTGCGTCGCGACGACGGCCTCGATGAGCTTCCCATTGTCCGTGATGCGGTCGACCTCGGCCTTGGATTGGTCGTTCAGCTCGACGGTGTCGATGACGAGGAATTTCCCACTGTTGAGCTTAAGGAAGGACATGTGCGTGCCGATGTCCAGCATGCCCATCAGGCGCGTGAAGGACGTGCGGAGATTGAAGAAGCCCGGAGTAATCTCCTTGGCCTGAGAGGAGATGGGTTAAGAGGGAAGAACCGAAGCGCGGCAGAGAAATAGACCTTGTGGAATTCGACCGTAGCGGACGGCATTGTGATCGGGGCAGTCGCGTGAGAGGGAGAGGCTGACACTGATGATGGACGAGGACGGTGCTCTTAAGAGAATCCTCGGGTATTTGCTGACGAAGGGATGCTGGTGTCAAGGTGCCATCGTAGGAAGTACGTCAGCGGGGTCAATCGTTTTCGAAGTGCTAGCGGTGAATGGGCGCCGTCGTTGCACAACGCGGTTACGCGGTATCCAGTCGAGGCGCGATCATCCTTGAGGAGGGCACCGGCAGAGGGGAACTGGTGACGGCGTCGGTCGCTATATCCGAGCCGGATAGGCACCTGGCGATCTAGCGGAGACGCGCAGACGAATTTTAATCCTTTTTGTTTCCAAGACGTCTCTCCATTAATTGAGCTGCTTTCAAAGTACACCGGCAGCAGGAGTAGACGACAAGGCGAACACCTCATCTCAAAATATAACTGAAATATACTCAAATCAACAAGCCGAAAGTGTTTTCGAGCTGTCACAGCGGCTCCACGGTTTACATGGAAGCTACATGGAACCCAATGAGGCCTCGTCAGTCAGGCACGGTATATTAATCTTATGCAACTTAATTTTGTGCAGCGACAGTCTAAAGAGTACACTCAACCTTCCGACCGACCATCACTCGATTCCAACACCGTGTAGGTGCAGCGGGTCCAACAGTGAGGATATTTACTAACTTTTGAACACTTTGTGGGATAGTAGTGGCATACCCGAACCTAAAAACCTAGTCATCTTGTGGTCAAAGGATAGGTAGAAGTAGAAACAGTGAACCTCTTTGAACAAGTCAAAATACGATCTGTAATTAGTTGTATTGAGAGCACCGCCGTCGACTGGCTCGGTAATTATCGAGACCATAAGCCGAGCGGCCATGAAATTTTTTTCATTTGGAAATGTCTGATGTGGGTAAAAAGGAAGCCATACTACAAACTGACGTTGGAAGGAGTTATCTTCTGCAAAAATAGGCGAAGAGATCCATCTGATGATGAGAAGGTTGAAAACCCCGATGATAAAAAAGCACAACTTGAGGTGAGGTAGGTATTGGAGAAATCCACGCGAGTGTATCTCAACTCCCATCTAGTCCCGAAAACACGAAAAAACGAAAGAAAATTAAAAGGAAAGTTCACAACCCATTCGCAAATGAACGGAAAAGCGGTGGCGAAGACAACGAAAAAACAAAAAAAAGTGTGGGTTCGATCTAACTACTCAAAGGAGAAGGAAGGTCCCCTGGCGCGTCGCGGAAAAAGGATCGCGGCTTAGTACGCAAGGTTGAAGACGGGCGACATGACGACGTCGTAGTTCTCGTCGCTCTTCAGGCCGGCGGTGGCCGTGTTCCTCCCGAACTGCTTGAGGGCCGCGAACCTCATCTGGTACTGGCCGGCGGGGAGCTGGACGTCGTTCGTGTCGATCGTCGCGTTGGGCGTGACGGTGCCGGTCCAGACGAAGACGCCCGGTGCTTGGATGCCCTGACCGGCCGCGGGGGCGTTCCGCTGAAGCGGAATGAACGTCAGGGGGAAGGGTCCCGAAATCGTGTTGGTGGCGACGGTGAGCTGGAGGGCCGAGACGTAGCCGAGGGAGGTCGTGTGGCGAACGTTAGGGGGTAGGATGGACTTGTCGGAGCCGGCGAAGATAACGTCGACGAAAGCGCGGCGGGATGTGACGGAGGTGGCTGTTTTTCCCCAATTTACGAAGGTTAGTATCAATATAGTTCCTTGAAATAAAGAGGAATGAGAACGCACTCGTCAGGATGTAAGCACCCTCGGTGGCATTGATGACGGCGCCAGTCTGCAGGGGGACGAACGATCCGGAGCCATCGTAGAGGCCGGCGGCCGAAGTGGCATTGGCGGCCTCGCTTTGTAACTGGGAGGTCGTGAAGTCGTCGAACGCCGCCGACTTCCTCGACCAGACGGGGGCGCTGTTCCAGTCACCGACCATACCGGCGTACGGGACCGTGGCGATGGGCTCGGAAGGCTGGCCGGCGAGGGCGAACGTGATGTAGCCAGAGTAGATGGGGAACAGGCCGGGGATGGCGCTCGCGGGCCCGGCGAAGTGGATGTGGACGGTGGCGGACGCGCCGGCTGCGACGGTGACGTCTAACGACGAGACCTGGGTGTTGCCCTTGGAGAACGTGACGGTGGCGTAGTCGGGGGTGTAGGAGGTCGAGGTCTGGACCTGGATCGAGTCGTCACCGGCGATGAAGGGGGTGACCATAGCGGCGCCGTGGTGTCCGACAGTATAAGTGATCGGGGACGTGTTGGTGTTTTTGATGGTGAGCTCGTAGTGCTGGGAGGCGTGCTTGGTGTCGTTCAGCTCTGTATCAAGAAAACACGTTAGTCTGCGATACACACAAAGCCGGCGAACGCATCCCCTAAGAATGTAAACCCACCAAGGACAGAGGGCGTGATGATCGTGGTGGCCGAGATGGCGTTGTAGACGTTGATGAGACCGGCACCCTGGTTGACGATCGAGTCCGTGAAGTCTTGTCCGAACTGGTTCCTGTAGACGGCGTTGTTCTGGATGAGGGCCTTAAGGGTCAAGAAGTCGACGGCCTTCTTCTTCGCCTGGAGAATGAGCGCAGCGGCGCCGGCCGAGTAGGGCGTGGCCATGGACGTGCCGGAGTAAATGGCGTAGGGCACCTTGAGGGACCCCGCGGACGCGGCGAAGACGGAGACGGTCGAGTACACCTGGCCACCGATGCCGCCGAAGTCGGGCTTGACGTTGAGGAGCGGGGTGAGGCCGGGCGAAGAGAAGTCGGAGACAGTGCCAGCGGTGGGGAGCGGGAAGACGTCCGACTTTTGGGTGACGACGAAGACAGGCTTCTTGCCGGCCTTGATGGCGGCGATGATAGCCTGGCCGGCGGTGCGGGTGGTGGCAAGCGAGGGCTCGGAGCCGCCGATGATGCCGGGGATTGCGGCGGTGTTGGAGTAGATGATGCAGGCGACTGCGCCGGCGTTGAGAGCGTAGGTGCACCGCTTAACAGAGCCGCCAAAGGCGGTGCTGCCCCATCGGATGAGCATCGCCTTGCCCTTCGCGTCGACGGTAGGGGCGCCAGTGCAGCCGTCGTCCTGGACGTCGTTCGCGTCGGCGTCGAGGTTGTTGACAACAATCTCGTAGGGCGTGTCGAACTGGAAAGCGCCGTTGGTCTGGCCGACGGAGTACGGGAACTTGGCATCGTCAACGCTCAGGTACATCGTGGGAACGGCAACGTTGTCGAAGGACGCGACACCGAAGCCGCCGATGGAGTTACCGGGGGCACCGTTGGTCATGATGCCGGAGGCACCATCGTTGCCGTTAGCGCCGAGAACGTACGAACCTTGCGTCCCAACCTCCTGGGCAGCGAACGAGTCGGCCTCGTCGGGGTAGGCGGGACCACCGCCGATGGAGAGGTTAATAAGGTCGGCGCCGTCATTGTGGGCCCTATAGATGGCGGCTGCCATGACATCGGTTCCCGTGCTGTTTTGGAATAAGTAGGTTAGCGGATCATCACGCCACCAAATCACGCAGCAAAAACGAACCTGTCGGCGGGGCATCCGAACACCTTGTAGGCGAAGATGTTAGCGTTGGGAGCAACACCGGTCCAGGGAACGGCGGGGATGAAGCCCGTCGCCGTGATGTTGGACGCGTCACCAGCGACAATACCTAGGTACATGGAAGATCGTTAATACGACGGTTGGACGAGATCGGAGAAAAACAAGGCTCAATATTTACCGGCAACGTGGGTGCCGTGGGACTCCGTCGAGCAGTTATCGATGGGGTCGTCGTCGGGTTGAAGAGTTTGGTTGGCGACACCGTAGTTGTCGCCGACGAGATCATAGCCCTTGGAAACCTTGAAGCCAGGGCCGAAGCCGCCGCCAAGCGCCGGGTGGAGGTAGTAAACACCAGTGTCGATGACCTGTAAAGAAATTATAAGACCCAGATACACGCGCATGGCATACTGCATACTGCATGCAACACTTACGGCAACGTTGATGCCCGTCCCGTCGACGCCGTACTTCTTCCTGGCCTCATTCACACCGGTGAGGCTGTGGATGGCCTCCGGGGGGAGGGTCCCGACGCTGACAGACTGCGGGGTCGGCACGTAGCGCTTGTTGACACGGAAGATGCGGGTGACGCCCGGGATGGACTGCACGAGCGTGTCGGTGTCGGCGTTGGAGGTGCCTGCCGGGATGCTGACCGACACGCCGTTGAAGAGGTTCGTCGAGATCACGGTCCGGACGGTGATGTCGGAGGCCGCGACACCGGCCGAGGTGAGGCCGGAGACGACATGGTTGGTCGGGTCGGCGACGTCTGCGCAGAAACGAAGTTAGTCCGTGCAATCACGCGTCACGGGCATCCCAGAAACACTCACCACCAGCGACCTGGAAGAGGTAGGCACCGTTGATCGTATGGCCACCTGCGAGGGAAGAAGGTATCAGTCAGGAAGCCGCATGCAGAAAACCAAGACCAAAGCGATCACGTACCAAGGTGACCGCTGAGGGGAGTGAGGGCCGCGGCGGAAGCAATGAGGCCCGCGAGGCCGACGACGGATCTGAAGAGCATGATGTAGTCTAGTTTCTAGATGGACTGCGCGTTAATCCTCGACGGATGCGGACGATTTTATAGGCACGGAACGGCACCTTATGAGATGCTGTTGCTTAGCGAGACGACGGCCGGGGTTCCTCGGGGTGCCGACGATGTGTCGTGATGAGGAATCGAAGACGACGGCAGAATGATGCAGAGCGCGATCGGCCCTTTAGATAGGAACAAATAGCGCAATGCAGTGTAATCCGCTCTAATTGCGTGGACGCAGGTGGGTCATGCACTAACCCCTTGTCATTCTGCCCAAAAGAGTCGCCTGAAAATGTGCGTGAGCTGTGTGGACGGAGCAGGGCCCTGAGCAAAAGGCGCGCTTCCATCGTGCGACGTGGTTTTAGATAACGAAAACTTTTGTTGTTTGTTCATTTCCTATCCGTCCGATGCCCCGCTGACGGGTCTCTGCATTATCCTTTCTGTTTTTCTTCTTCGGTATGCAGTACGAATAACCTTGAATACCGGTGACTTGGGCAGAGTAGTCATAGTTGGCGAACAGGAACCGGTTTCGTGCGAGAACCTTACTTGGTACAGTGTGAAGAAGTTCAGTAAATATTGAAATACATTTACTAATCACAGCGCATATTCATCCGTCTCGCTACAAGAACCCCCAAAACAACACCAAGAAATTTCTGCGGCCAATAATGCTGTCACGAAGCACGCAGGCCGATTTGATAAAACAAACAGCTTCTCCCATTCGATCTCGCCTCAAAAAACATTCAATGTAAGCATTATTGCCGAAAGTGCGGCCAAGTGTAAGATACTGCCCATGAGATGGCAACAAAAAGTCGCAAATGCAGAAGAGCAACAAGGCTTTTGAAGATCGCTCGGCCCTCGGGGCCCGTAGATCCGCTAAATCCCCGACTTGGCCACGCTCTGCCGATCCAGCGATCAAAACCTCCACGAGCCCGCCCATCAGTCATTCCCCAGCAGCGGAAGCTTGATGCATTGGACTTCCAGCGCCATCAAGGCGCGGGCAATCAAGAGGTGCTGTCGGACCTCCATTTTTCGGATTTGACATCAGGTGGATTGGCGCCACTACCATGACCAGCTCGCCCGACACGCGGGCCGCCGCCGTCATCACCGGGAGCGACCCTTCCTCTAGCAGAAGTGGCCGGCGAGGCCGCGGGGTCCCTGAGGATACGTCAACGTCGGAATGCGTACCCATGAGCGACGACTTCCTCACATCAGCCGCTTCCACCCCGGCCTCAGCCACGACGGCGGGCAAGAAGCGCAAGCTGGACCGGTCAGCCTCGATTGCATCCTCTCCGACGAAGAAGAGCAAGCCGCCGTCATTCACGCCAGTGAAGGTCGTGCGGACGAGCATTGGCGCACCCGTTCCCCGGGAAAGCGAGCCGAAGTACCTGCTGGCGGTTCTGAATGTGGCCTCGCGCTGTCGCAAAAGGTCTGGGCCGGCGGGGCCGGCGACTCCGGCAGAGATATTTCTGCAGAAACCGGCGAAGGAGACGCAGATGACGGCGATGGTGGCGACCGCTGGAGAGTGGGAGATGGTGTGCTCGGCTGGCGACGTCGCTCTCGTGGGCCTTGCAAAGGATGCAATTACGGCCTGGAGAACGTTGCTCACTCGCTTGAAGTCGGCGTCAGATGACGGTTGCTTGGAAGTGGTTGGGGAGGCGAGGAGGGCGCGAAGGGTCAGCGGTTGGACGAAGCAGGAGGGAGGGAGCATCATTGGCTGGATAGGTGAGGAGGAGAGCTGCCCCGCAGTGACGTTTGGGGACGCTAATAGGCTGGAAGTTGACGGGGACACTGGATATGCGGATCACTTGGTCGTAAGGTTGTACGTCGCTGAGGCTACGTTTAAGAAGTGCATCACGGTGGAGGGTAGGAATTCCAGAAGGTTGATGATGCACCTTAACTCGGTATGGTTCTTCCGACTGCAGATGAAAGGCTTGTCTAACGGTGTTGCATAGATACTCTACGGGCACTTGAATGTCACAGAGGAAGAGGAGAGAGAGCTTGTGCATGATTTTTTGGATAACACTGAACCGGCCGCGTTTGAAATGTTGGAAGAGCAGAAGGACCTGTACCAACCTCCGGCTTTGCGATTGACTCTGTTGTCATATCAACGGAAAGCTCTACATTTCATGCTGCAGAGAGAAGGCGTTTTACCAGTACGTTTAGCCTTGCTAGATAGCTTTTCGTGACTTCGTTGTCGTATAGGTGGAGGTCGATCAAACGCCGTATTTCTGTGCGAAGATGTCTCTGAAAACGCCTTTCATGTTTAACCAACTGACGGGAGCCGTTGCACTCGATTCCTGCGAAGCCATTCGGATAGACAAGATTAACTCCGTGCGCGGCGGTCTTCTTGCCGACGAAATGGGTCTTGGGAAGACGATCGAAATCATGGCTTTGATACTTGCGCACCCGATGCCGCCGGATGGGAAAGCAGGGGACAACGATCCGGTCGACGGCCTGACGGACTCGAAGGCGACGTTGATCATAACCCCCGCGAGCATCCTGTCCCAATGGCGCTCCGAACTCACCACCCACGCTCCGAGCCTGAAAGTTCTCTCTTTAACCAGCGCGACGCAGCTTGAGGACAAAGACGTCTTGCACCAAGACTGGGATGTGGTCATCATGTCGTACGATATCCTGACATCAGAGATGAATTACACCGTCGACTCCGGCGGCCGGTCCCGGAGGAAGGACCGGGTGTACGAGCGAAGGGAGAGCGAGATAGTGAGGATCCGGTGGTGGAGGGTATGTTTGGACGAGGCGCAGATGGTCGAAAGCACGGCAAGAAAGGCCACCCAACTCGCGTGCATGCTACCGAGGCGGAACGCCTGGGGCGTGACGGGTACGCCGCTGAAGACGTCGCTGATCGAGCTGCACGGCCTCTGCGATTTTCTGGCGCTCCTTGACGGCGGCTTTTCGGCGGCGGACGCGACGATGCGGGACGGGCGATCGTTTGTGGCACTCATCCGCGCGCTGACGTGCAGGAACACGAAAAAGAAGGTCGAGGCGGAGCTGAAGCTGCCGGCGCAGCGTGAGGGCGTCGTGGAGCTCGACTTCGGGGCCGTCGAGCGGCAGTATTACGACGACTTATGGGAGCAGTGCATGCAGGACGTCAAGCGGACACGGGAGCCCATTGAGAACGAGACGAAGAAGGCTAGGCTATCGAGGGAGGCGTTGCTGTCGCAGTTGCTGAGGGGCTGGTTGCTCCAGCTAAGGCAGACGTGCTGCCATCCGCAAGTTGGAGACCGGAATAAGAGGGCACTCGGTGGGGAGCTAAGAAGTATAGGGGAGGTCCTAGCGCTGATGAGGACGTCGTGCGATAGCAAAATAGGGAGCCTCGAGCGGGCGCTCATCAGCGTCGGAGTTAAACGGGCGTGGATGTGGGAGTTCATGAAGAAATATGACTCGGCCGTCGTGATCTACAAAGCCTTATTAGAGGACGTACGGAAGCACGTGAAGAGCACGGATGAGCTGGTAAAGGCCGCGCCTACATCTGAGAATGAGGCCGTTGAGGAAAAAGAAAAGACGGAGGAGCATGCATTCGGGCTACGGAATACGTTGCGTTTGTGGAAGGAGCTGGAGCATCAGACGGTGTTTTTCCTCGCGTGCTGTTACCACAATCTCAAAGATATCCCGCTCGAGACACAGTACTATAAGGAGGCAGATGATCTTCGGGCGGATATGCTTAAGGGCTCGATCGCAGAGGTCGAGCGATTTCAGGCCAAATTGAAGGCCGATTTACCTATGGTAGAGGAAGAGTCACAGAAGCTTGGGAATGGGTCATTGAGATTCAAGGGCGGGCTCCTCGGGCGCGAGGTGGTAAGAAAGTCGGAATCGTTGTGGAAGCTGGCGCACGAGCAGTGGAGGTGCGCGAAGGCGTGGCGTCTACGGATTGCTGAGCTTCTGCTCCGGAGTATTGAGTTAGAGATCCAGGAGGACCCTACGGAGAAGGCGAAGGAGGTCAGAGAAGGCGCGCCGGGCAGTGCCAAAAAGAAACCTGCGAAAACTCCGAAGAAGGCGAAGAAGTCATCAGACACCGAAAAGAAATTTCACGACGCCGACGATTCCATACAAAGCTCCTCAACTTCAAATTCAACGACGACTTCCGACGCTGCCTCCGCGACGACCTCAGTGGAAACCGATGCCGCGGTACCAGATAAGGTCGAAGCGTACGAAAAGGCGCTGGATGATCAGGCGGAGCTAGACGCCCTTATGGATGCCTACGCCGACACGCTAGCCGACCGCCGGCAGCTCCTCACCGGCAACACCGGCGCGAGATCGTCGAAGGACAAGGACGGATTGGTATATGCGGGAAACAAGTTTGCGCTGAAATTTCAATCAGAAAGAGAGCGTCATGTTCTTCCGATCGGCTCGCCCCACTTAGCAGCTCTGTTAAAGGACATTAAGGCCGATAACCCGACTGCCAGTTTCATGGAGAAGAGGCTGACCGCGGCCTTAGCGGACGAGTTTGGGACCGAGCTAACAAGGCAGAACGATTTCTTAGAGACGCTTTACAAGTGAGCTCGCCCGCTACTCTTTGGATGTCATAATTTTGATTGTGTTGTTACAGGGAGCTCAACACCTTTCGTAAACTCGCAAATGCGAGGATCGAATATTTTATTCACCTTCAAAAGCTCTCGGACGACGTCGAGGCGCCCCATCGCCCTCCGAACCCGGAGGCCGAGATCGAGATATTGAAGAAGGAGGAGGATGACTCCCGCAAAGTCCTTGCTGCCCTCTACGGCCGCTCCCGCTACTTAACCCACCTCGTCATGGCCGAGCGCGAGAAGCGGAAGAACGGCGACTCAAGCACCGGCCCTGGTGGCGGCGTGAACGGGTCGGGGCCCGGTGAGGCGGACGAGAACGAGCAGGAGCGCGACTGCACGATCTGTAAGACAGCGTTCGAGCAGGGTTTCGTCATCATCTGCGGGCACCTGTACTGCGACGAGTGCACGCGGGCGTGGATTCTCAAGAAGCACAAGTGCGCGCTGTGCGGCTTGCCGATCAAGAGGGGGGAGCTTACGAAGGTCTCGTTTCGGGAGCTACAGCGGGCGGCGGCGGAGCGCGAGCGGGAGAGGGAGAGGAAGGGCAAGGGAGAGGAGCGGCCGCCGAGCGAGCGTATGGTGGTTGGGTTGCTGGAGAAGACGGCGGATCTGAAGATTGAGGGATCGTTCGGCGCCAAGCTGGATCACATTCTGAAGCACCTCCTCCACCTCCGGACAGCCGAGCCCGGAGCGAAGAGCCTGGTTTTCTCGCAATGGGACCAGGTGCTCGATATCCTTGCTAAGGGGATGGGGTCGAACGGGATAAAGTTCGAGCGGCTGACGAATAGCAGCCGGAACAAGAAGCGGAAGCGGGCGAGTGGCGACGCGGGGGGTAGCGATGAGCCCGACGACGCGTTGCAGAGGTTTTTGAGGGACGAGAATTGCGAGGTATTTATGCTGAACGCCAAGAGCCAGAGCTCGGGGCTGACGCTCGTGGCGGCCACGAACGTCTTCCTGGTCGAGCCCTTCTTCGACCGAGGGATCGAGCTCCAGGCGCTCGGCAGGGTGCATCGTATTGGGCAAGGGAAGGAGACGAAGGTGTGGCGATACGTGGTCCGACATACGATCGAGGAGCGGATTATCGAGATGGGGAGGCCCGTGCTCGGGAAGAAAAGCTGGGCGCCTATCAAGGATGGAGGAGGGGAGTGGGTCGGGGAGAAGGAGATGAGGTGGTGTCTGTTAAGGGAGGAGATGCCGGAGGAGGTCGACGACAGCGGTGCACAACAAGACGCTGATGGGGGTGGGGCTGCGTTGTTGGAGGTCGTAGAGGAGGAGGAGGAGGAGGAGGAGGAGGAGGAGATGGAGGTTTTAGATGATGATCGCATGGGGATGGAGATTGAGGTCACTTCAACGGTGGTTGAAGAGAAAGAAAAGATTAAGGGGGTGGAGGTTGTGCCGATCGAGGTAGAGGAGGAGGTGGCGGCGAATCGCGTAGTCCGGAAGGGGGAAGGCCGGGCGGGAACACGACGGTCGAGGATGATTGGGGGCCTGCGGACGTATTAGGGCATGACCAGGCCGTCATTCCTTCCATATTTCGAATCTCTTGTGAGATTCCTTACGCATATGTTTTGCTTCGCACGTCCATTATGTACACGCCATTTGCAGTTTCCAATTGTTTATTATGGACTCCGTCTGCTATGAAACCCACACTCACTGCCTTTCGTCAATTTGTCAAGCCGGTTTTTGGTTTCTGATCTACGGTTTTATATTTTTAATGTTAAATGTTTATGTTTTCGTCGCTCTAACTTAAAACATATCAGCAGTACAATTTGATAAAAAATAGTCCTTAAGATAACCCGAAAGAACGAGAAAGGGCTGAAACGAATGTAGGGGAAGAGAAAGCAGGAAGAAAGGCGGCAGAAATGTTCATATCGGGAGTGACGCTTGAAGGTAGCGGCGTTCTTTAAGGCTCTACAAGAAGACGGCGAAGACACACGCAACGGCCCCAAGGAACATGGCTGCGTTTACCTGGATGGAGAACGCAGAGGACTTTGTGGTCGACTGTGCAATGGTGGTGACAGCAACGGGCATGGTCGACACCGGCGCGGCGGTGGTGGTTGCCTCGGCCGCGGCAGTGCTCGAAGCGCGGACGGTGGCGGGCAGCGAAGTCGTTGCCACAAAGGCCGGGATGGAAATGGAAGTGCTCATCGGGGGCAGGGAGCCAACGTTATCGGTAAAGGTGAAGATGCCGTCCTCCGGGAAGGAGCCGATGCCCATGGTGGACTGGCAGCCGGCCGAATCGTTCTTGGCGTTGCAGGGGTCGTAGAGGCCGCTGCCGCCTTGGCAGATGCGCATACAGTAGATGCCGTCTCCAGCCTGTACGCAGGAGGGAGAACGGTGTAAGCAAAGCGTGAGCGCAAACGTGTTTAGAGTAACGAACCTGCATGACGTAGTTTTGGAACCCCTTGTTCTGGGTCTGATCAACAGAGCTGTACGGCTCCTTGCCGAAGTACTGGTATGGAACACTGTCGACTGGAAGTAAACGCGGGTGAGCATTACTTGATGGTCACGTAGAAGGTTAGACTTACTCTGCCCGCTGTTTCCTCCGTCCGCCTGCGACTTGCACTCAATGCCCAGCTCATCGCATCCCAAGGTACCGTAAACTTGGTAGTAGAGCGAGCCATTGGGGTGCTTATTGTAGCTCATGATGGCGGACCTCAGGCCCCATTTGGGCATAACGATGGAGCCAGGGGGTTTATAGTCGCCGATGCACATGCTCTGAATGTGGCCCTCGGCCTGGAGGACGCCGGGCTTTTTGTTGGGCTGGAGATTTTATGACTTGAGTAAGCACAACGAGATACCGCGCATTTCCCATGAAGGGGCAAGGCAATAACAACTTACGAATTGAGTAAGGTCAGGGAGGTTCATGCACAGGTTCATGGGGTCCTTCAGGTACACGATCTCCTTCGGGCTCATTGCCCCTGTCGGGTTGTTAGGGTCAACGGCATCCGGCCCACGGTCGTAGTTGCAGGTCCCGGGCTTAATGATGCAGAACGAGTCAGCCATTATGAGGACATGTACGACAAGCAACAAAGATACGTACTTGATCATTGGGACCGCAGAAGTGGGGAGGCCCCGACGGGGTTGGCGATGGACTTGGGGATTTTGGGGTAGCGGCATCTGTCGTTTGCGAGGGGGTATTGGCCGGGGATGAGGCCGGTGCTGGGGAGTCGGTCGAAGTCTGGGCAGAGACGGAGACGGCAGCGACGACGGCGCCAAGCAGGATGAAAGGGCTGACCATGATGGCAGGGGCGACGGCGGTGTGAATGTGGGCGTAAAGTTATCGGAAGGAGACGAGACGAAGGTGGGACAATGTGCGACAACTACAAGCCTCCCGGCTTCCTGCATAGTTGTCTCTTTCCTAATTGTTCATAAAAAAAAGCGTGAAGAAGGCACAATGCACCGCAGGAACATTTGCATGCAATGAGAATGAGAATTTGACATGAGGCTTCAATACGCCTTCAACATGCTGCTGAAGTGTCGTTAATTTTCGCTGTAGGGAGGGCACTGATCCAGCAGGAGAGAAAAGCGTCGTCGACACGCACACATAGAGTGATGAATTGCATTTGTATTTCATTTTCATTAAGTCAGCTTGAAGGTTTTGAGCGAACATATCAACCAAATGAGATGGCACCAAATAGAATAGAAGAGGGCAGGGACACGACAAAAGAGAAGCCCCGAAGTGTGTAAACACCGCCCCGACGATAATACTCATAGCGGGAAAGATGACGCGGTAAACCGGATCACAGCTTGGCCTTGCTGCCAAGGTCCTTGAGGACCGCGACGGCGGTGTTCATCATGTCGTCGACGATTTCCTTGGCGGGCTTAATGTCCTGGATGGCACCGGCAACCTGATAATAAAACGTGAGGACATGGCCCTTTTGTTCGATGTCGGGGGCAAAACCAATACTCACAGCGCCCATCAGGAAGGGACGAGCCTCAATCATGAAATTGTCCTCGTCGCCCCTCTTCTCCTGGTCGACGGAGAACGGGATGACACCCTTCGAGGTCAGCTCCTTGATCTCGGACTGCCTGTTGCTCTCCCAGTCCATGATGTACTGCGAGGACAACAATATCAGCACGGAGGCAAAGCTACTGCAAACTAAGTAAACGTACGGGAGTCTTCAACACACGCATGGGCCTGCCAGTGTAGATGATGGTCCTGAGGGTGTCGCTGTACCCAGCGCCAATGACGCCCTGCTGGTGCGCCCTCGGCGCGCCGGCCTCCTTGGCGCAGATGAACCTCGTACCGACCCAGACCGCCTGTGCGCCAAAGCAAAGCGCCATAGCGAGCCCGCGCCCATCGAAGATACCACCGGCCGCGACGACGTACACGGGCTGACCCGTGAGCGGGCTCTTATGACCCTTGCAAAGGTCGACGACCTTCGGGATAAGAACGGAGGTGGGGACGTCGCCGGTGTGGCCACCGCCCTCACCGCCCTGGGCGCAGATGATGTCGACACCGGCCGCAAGGGCCTTGCCAACGTGCTTGGGGGCGCCAATCATGTTCATAACGGGGATGCCGGCAGCGTGGAGCTTGTCGACGGCCCACCGAGGCGGGACGCCGACGGCGGAGACGAAAAGCTTGGCCTTCTCCTTGATGATGACGTCGATGAGCTCGGGGAGCTGGCCCTTAGTGCTGAAGGAGTCACGGGCTGGCTTAGGCATGTGCTGACGGAGGTAACACCCAAAAGAAAGTGACTCACTAGTCGTAGTTGGTCTTCCTGGCACCCTCGCCGACCTGGGGCAAAAGGAGATCGACACCGAAAGGCGCGTTCTTGTCTTTAAGGTGGGCCTACATTTAAATGATGTAGGTCAGAATGCAACCCTCGTTTCCGTCAAAAGAATGTCGGTTTACCTTAAGCTCGTTGATCTGCTCAATGAGGACATCGGGGGTATAGCCGACACCTGAACAGCGAGCGGTCAATACGGGGGAATATGGAATTGCCATGGGCGATCAAAATATTACACACCTCCGATGACACCGAGACCACCGGCGTTGGTGACAGCAGCGGCGAGCTCAGGCCCGGCAGCAACGTTCCTGTGAGCAGAAAAAGGCAGGTCAGTGGCAAGGCCAACCGTCGACGGATAGAGGCTCCAAAAGTACACCCACATGCCAGCGAGCAGGATCGGGTGCTTGCAGCCAAACAGCTTGGTGAGAGGAGTGGAGATGGTGGCCATTATCGCGTGCTGTCCGCAAGAAAGATCGTTTAGCAGGGGTGAAAAACGCGAAGATCATAGCGGCCCCCTTCGTTCGAAGGGGCAGCGACGACCATTCTGCGCGATATCCGCCCTCGCTGATGTTGGCCGACAGCCAGGTTGTGGCGCCGGAGGTGACGTCAGTGCCAGCTGTTGGCCAACCGGGGGGTGCGTGGAGGCAAGGAGCAGCGAGATCGCGCGACTCCGAGGGCGACAAGGCAGAGGGCGGACGACCCCATAACACTGAACCGAGAATGCCTACCTTGGGGGTGATGTGGGGTGAGATAGGTATCGGGGTGACGGGGTAGGGCGACGTCTGTTGCTGCTAAGTTTATATTTGAACGTCACTCGGGCCGAACTTCATTGAGCCGAAGCATCGAGACAAGGGGGCTCGGTCACATGAGATGAACGGGCCAACACCATATTGGAAACCGTGCGTGATGAGAGCGCACGTCGAATATATCAGAATGACAATATCATTAAATGCCAGGATATAAAACTGTTGTTAATAAAGAAAGGAATTCAAAGAGCCGCCGAGGTTTTTACGCGAGGCGGCATCCGATGGAGACTTGGTTGTCATATAACCATACGGTGCGCCGGAGTGGCGATATCGTGTTAGTCCTCTTCACGTTCTTTACGATAATAGATGGAAATGCCGGCATTTACGGATTCCGTGAAATGTTAGGAATGACCACCAGGCCTAGCATCCACAACCTCGCCAAACGATGGCTCGAGCTCGACCCGGTGAGTGACTTGAGTCCACTTCGACGCGACGCGTGCTCTGCATGCTGGCCGTCTGAATCTGACCCTGTGCGAATCCATGGCAGACCCCGGCGACGCGGAAGGAGATCGAGGATCTTCTAAAAGCCAACAGCACGGATGAGCTCGAGCTCCGCCTTCGCGAGCCCATCAAGTTTGGCACGGCCGGCCTTCGAGCCCCCATGAAGGCCGGCTTCGCGTGCATGAACGACCTCACCGTCATCCAGGCTTCCCAGGTGAGGTGTTCTTGTCAAGATTGCAATCCTTAAACATGCAACAAACAGGGACTTGCGGACTACATCTCCAAGACCGTGCCCGACGCCTTAACGCGTGGCGTCGTCATCGGCCATGACCACCGGCACCACTCCCGCTCGTTCGCGCGCCTTACGGCCTCCGTCTTTCTCCACTGGGGCTTCCAGCGCGTCATCCTTTTCCGACGGAACGTCCACACGCCCATGGTGCCCTTCACCGTTAAGCTCAACAACATGGCGGGCGGGGTCATGATCACGGCGTCCCACAACCCGAAAGAGGACAACGGATACAAGGTGTATTGGGAAAACGGGTGCCAGATCATACCGCCGCATGACAAAGGGATTGCGGGGAGGATTGAGGCGCTGCAGGAGCCGAGGGAGAAGTGGGGGTATGATGATTGTCTCAAGAACCCGGCGTGTGTCGATATGACGGAGGCGCTCGTCAAGAAGTATCACGCCGCCATGGGGCCCTTGTGCCACTTCCGACACGGGAACATGGAGACGGACCTCAAGGTCGTGTACACGGCCATGCACGGCGTCGGGAAGGAGTTCGCGCTCCACGCCTTGAACGAGACCTTTGGATTCCCCGTCGAGAACGTGCACGTTGTCGCGGAGCAGTCCGACGTCCCTGATCCGGACTTCCCGACCGTCAAGTTCCCGAACCCGGAGGAGGCTGGAGCGCTGGACATGGCCATCGCGCTCGCTACCAAAAAAGGCGCGCAGCTCGTCTTGGCCAACGACCCCGACGCGGACCGGTTCGCGTGCGCCGAGGTGTGGGACGACGCCGACGATGATGAGAAGGGCATGAAGCACGGCGGGTGGCACGTCTTCACGGGGGATCAAATAGGCGTGATGCTGGCGGCCGCGACGCTGGAATTGGCCGTCGCCGATGGCTGTGACGTCGGGAAGGTCGCCATGGCGGCTTCCACGGTTTCGTCCAAGATGGTCGGTGCCATGGCGGAGGAGGAGGGCTTCCGTTTCGAGGAGACGCTGACGGGCTTCAAGTGGATGTCAAACCGGCTCCTCGAGGTGCAGTCCGAGCGCAAGCGCGGCGACCCGGCCTCCAGCTCCGGTGACGTCCGACCCTTGTTCGCGTACGAGGAGGCCATAGGTTTCATGTGTCAGCCGGACGCGGTGCTGGACAAGGACGGGGTGTCGGCTCTGTGCGTGTTTGTGGAGAAGGCCGTGAGACAGCGGGCACTGGGGAGCAGCATGTGGGCTTACTTGCAGGGGTTGTATCAGAAGTATGGGTATCATGCTTCAAGCAACCATTATTTTATTAGCCGGGATCCGGAAGTCACGAGTAGGCTGTTTAGAAAGATTAGGTTTGGGGCGGAGGATGAGAGCAGGAGGGTGCCAAGAACGAATTTTTTGAGGGAGAAGAAGGATGGGGTGAGAACGTTTGGCAAAGCGACTTTCTTACTTTTGCGTTCTGTGACTGACTTCAAATCTTAAGGGCAAACCTCTTTGCTACCCATCCGAAATTGCCGGCGTTCCCGTAACGGGTATCCGCGACCTGACGGTTGGGTTTGAGATCAAAAAGATGGACACAAGTCGTCGGGCCGAGAAGGAGCAGGTCATTGTGCGGGAGAACGAGTACATGGCCACCCTAGCGACGTCGGCCTCCTCCGAGATGATCACCTTCACCCTCGCGAATGGTTGTATCTTCACCCTTCGGACGAGGTTCGTCCATCGTTTTGTTTTCTTTTTCCTGTCTCCTTTGTGACCCACTATACTTTCAGCGGGACCGAGCCCAAAATCAAGTACTACATCGAGATGAAAGGCAACGCCGATAACAAGGACGAGGTCCACAAGTTCCTCGATGCCGTCGTGAAGGCCATCAAGCGCGACCTCTTCTACGACCTGGATAAGAAGTGAACATTAGTGTTCTACGCAATTCTCTAAATATCTCCTTGCAAATTAATTAAAGACGAAGAACCCATAGTTTATAAACGTCAATGTGTATTGCCCGCAGCCTTCGCGCCCCTCATTAAACCCCGATCCTTCCTTAGAACAGCGTTGATATCCAGCAAAACCAGCACATCGTTCGCCGCATATCTAACCTGCGCCGGTCTAAGCGGCTCCCGCTCCCAATTACACAACCTGCAGCTCTTGTCTAGCCGCACGCCTAAACAGTGATACGCTAAGTCTCCCAGCCCCTTCCTCCGCTTCCCCGTGAACAGGACACCGTGGGAATCTTTAACGCCCTGCGTGTTCTCGAGATCCTTCATGTTTCTGAGCTCCTTCTGGGCGAGAGAAGGGAAGAGGGCGTGGAGTTTGAAGATGTCTTGTTGGAAGCCGAAAGCTGTTTCGTTCACAATCCGGTTAGTAAGTACCAGATGCGAATAGGGAAGGACGCAAGGCACACGGACATATCTTAAAAACACTCTTGGCGCCCAACAAACCCACAACCCATCCCTCCAACCCCTCCCTCTCCACCTTCCCAACCCTCACGACATACGCCGTCCTCCCTCCATCCCTCGTATCCTCCGCTCCAATTTGCAGTATCGCTATACCACCCCACTCCTCCTTATCAGCAAAGACCCGCATCCCATCGGGGAGCCATTCGCAGTCGAGCGCCAATATTAGGCTAGTGCGCGGGATGGAGTCGATGTGGGACTTCATGGCGGAGAGAGTTGGGGGGGAGTCTACGATGGAGACGGGGTGAGGGGAGCAGTAGAGAGG